>JARHVA010001505.1:3327500-3389215 GCA_037957365.1 Torreya grandis
TAAAGAAGATTTGAACCAAAAAGAAACTCTTTTATTACAAGAGTTAAATACCCAGTTTCAAATTACTCATATCAATATATTTATTAAAGATGATGACCTTATATAAATGGCCAATCCCAATAATCTATTCTCTGTTAGATTTTGTTATTTATCTTTATGGGATCAAGACTATTTAGAGGAAAACTATAATTTATTATGGATTAAAAATTTGATCCCCAAAATTAATGTTTTCTTTTGGTTGGCTACCCAAAATAAAATCTTAACAGTGGACAATTTCATGAAAAGGGGACTTTCAATTCCTAACAGGTGTATTCTCTATAAGGAGGCTAAATATTCTAAACATATCTTCCTTTTTTGTCCTTTCAATACATCCATTTTTTAATCTTTTCTAAATTTGTCTAATTACTCTTTGGTTACTCCAGGATCCATAAGGGATTTGATTTACCAATGGGAGGCACCTTGAGACTATCCCCCCCTAAAATTTTGTTGGAATCTTGCTCTCCCTCATATTATTTGGGGAATTTTGATTTCTAAAAATTTGGTCATCTTTGACAACCTAAATCCTAGTACCATCACCACTTTCAAAAAGATAATGGATTTTATCAAAGAGAATTGGTTAACTTACACTTTTTATTTTGGTGATTTCCCTTCCTCTTATTTTTCTTAGATCTTAATTTCATTGAATCTTGTGATTCCTATCCAATATCAAAAGTAGAGTTTTAATAGAATGAAAATAAATTTGATTCACCCTCTAGTTCTATGGTACAAGACAAATTTTTATAGAGTGGCAAAAAGGAATCCTGGTCCCATAGGAGGTGGAGGAGTCATTTGGGATTCTAACAAAAAAATATTAGCAGTATATGTAGGACCCTTAGGGATCTAAACTAATAATTTGGTAGAAGCTATGGCTACTTAATGGGGGATTGAAATTGCAGCCAAGATGGGGTTGAAAAACTTACAAGTGGAAGGAGATTCACTGAACATTATCAAATATTTGAAGGACTCCTCCCAATATTCTTAAAATATTACTAGCATAATGGAAGATGCTAAAACTCTGCTAACTTCTTTTAAGGGTGTATCTATAGATCATGTCTATAGGGAAGAAAATAAAATTTCTAAAAAAATGGTGAACTTATGGGTCACACGTGGCTCTCTAAGATATTGGCAAGGTGACATGGATTTTCCCATTGACATCATGCCTATCATTCATTTTGATAAAGCCCACTTCAATGCATGAATTTATGATCATTATCATTCATAATTCTTATCAGTACGTGTGTATTAGATTTTTCACATTTATAAGGAATCATGATATGATCACACCTCAAGGCCTTACATGAGTGGAAAGACTTCATTTTAACTTCTATTATTATTAAGGTAAAGATAATTAATACCTTTTTAGATTAAATAGCTAGTGGTCCTGCTTGTAGAAAGTGCATATAAGACAAAAATATCAATATAGGAGGCAACAATAATAGAGTTGAACCCATTTCCTATGCTGAGGTGAAAGAAGATCCTTATAGATGGAGAAAAATGGTGAAGGGAGGGATTACGAGCTTCATGGAAAGGTTAGTGGGCCATGATGTGGTGATTTATCATGAATTTAAAAGAGGTTGGAAGGAGAGGGATGCCCATATGCATGGTTTAAATATCATGGTAACTGAAGAAATCATTAGTGAAATTACAAGTATGGATTTCAATGTTCTTAAAGCTTTCAAAGACCAAAAAAGAAAAGATGAAATGTTCAATATTTTTTATAGCTCAAAGAAGAAAAATACCCAAATGTTTAAATCATGAAGGGTTTCTTAGGGTTGATCTTCCAAGGAAATGGCTGGATGTCTGTCTTCAAGTTATGAAATATATTACACTTGAGGAAAAGCACACTATGATTTTTTCTCATCATTTCCTCCTCCTCAATAATTTTAGAGGCCATCCCATAAGTATTCCATTATTCTTGCTAAAATCACTTGAAGTTTATGTCACTACTTTCAAGAGTAACACTTTGGCAAACATAATTCATCAGGGGCTCATCCTGATTATGGTAAAAAGGGGAGAAACTCTTTAGAGTGAGGAATTTTTGAGGCCATAAACATACATAGTGAACAAGAGGATTTCGATAAGGCTAGTGAGGATTTATCAAAACATGAGGTAGAACTTGAAGGGAGAAGAATGAAGGGTTTGGTGCTAAAAACATTTTGGGGGACTTTTAGATTGGAGGTAGTCAAAAGGGTGTTCTGGTTTATGTTAAACCTATTTCCAACATGGGTCAATTTTATTTCAAATTTAACTTGAATGATGAAATATAAAAATTTATGCAAAAGTTGTAGATGAAGGTGGCTATTCAGAGGCTTCTAATTTAGAACTTTGTGATGAGTTTGATAAGTTGAAGGCTTTATTGACACTAGGTGAATTTTCAATGGAAAAGGGAAAAAATCAAAAGGAGGAAGAAGAGAATATGGGCTAATCCCCACATGGCACAAGGAACATTCACAGAGGAGGTGATGAAGAAGATAGGAGGGATTCAAACTAGGGAAATGTAGAAACTAGATTCATAGGGCTTAAGAGGAAGAAGGAAGACACTGAACCCCTACAGGGTATTGACAATTGCACTAGAGGAAGGGAAAATAAAAATTATAATACTAGGACCAAAAAATTGGTTCTATACTTGGAGTCCAAAGAATTAGATCAATAATCACTCAGTGTTTATTTTTTTTGGGTTTTTAGCAAGTTTTTTGGCATCCATTTGTTAGTAGGCTATGGTCATGACTACTATTTGAGTTCTATGTATTCTATTGGTTTTTGTTTTGTTACTTTATCTTATCTATCTTTCAGGATCTTTGTACTAGGCATGGGACCTTTAACCCATTTATTAACCATATCTAATAAAAAATATATGTTTGATTGATATTTAAATTTCCAAATAACCATATGCATACATGAGTATATAAATGTGTTTATAAAATCCTAAAAAACTAATTCTAAACCAATTAACTATTGTAACTATCACCAACCTATTTGGTGTTATATCCCATTAAAATTTTGGCATAAAAAATCAAAAGACTTTACCCAAATTAAAAAAATCCAAATAATTTTACTCCATTATCATAAGGGTTTTGAGCTCTAGTTTGTATGTATCATTCTATTTTATATTATTTTCACACCATCAATCATTATCACATAAAATATTAAAAATGAAAAACATCAAATCATTCCAAGATACACAACTGATTTAAAAAACTAAGAGAAGGTTCATGCAAAATTAATACTACTAATTATAACTTATTAAAATGATCTTGGTGTAACTAGTTTACTCTATTCATGACCTCCATGGTGAAAATGAATGATGTAATTAATTTTTACTAATTTTTAACATTTAGGGCAATCAATTCAAGATTATAACACATCCATTTCAACCAATACATGGAGAATAACTTAATCCTATTGCTGTCACAGTAACCATAATTCATAATTGAAATTGTAATATCTCTGCATTGAATACTAATATGATCTATGAAACATTATTTTTATGATTAAACCAAGATCATGCATAACCATAACAACTGAATGTAAAATCATACAAATGCTTATGACAATCTACAAGATGCATATACTTACCATGGGTGATCATCTAGACATATTTCCATTCTAAATGAATACAATTTATGCATTAAAAAAATTGAATTGTTATAAATTAACAAAACATATAGTCATATATATGATTCAGATGCAAGTATCTATTTCTAGTTTCTAAGCCATGAGCTTCATAATCACAATATCACAATTCCTTAATGAATGCAAATAGTGTATTAATATAACAATCTTTGCATAATAAAGAATGTCATTAACAACTATAGAAGTGATCTGAATCTCTATAAATCATCTCTACATCACTATATCTCATTCTTATATGAATTGATCAAATAATATTGACCTTACTTTATAACAACTACAACATACAATTTGCAACTTCTTTATTTACCCAAAAATAGGGAACATTATCAATATATAAATTTTTTCCTTCTATAAAATACCCTCCACTTTTGTTGTTTGCAAAAAATAAAAGAATGAGACCATTACATATAAATGATACCATTAAATTTTAAATAATACAACACATACCTTGCAATTCTATTATATATAATAAAATATATAAACAAAAAATAATATTTTACATAATACATGGTATTTCCTATATCTCTTCTATAAGCAACAGAATATAAGGACATTACAATGCATATTAAATAATACAAATTATGCCCTATAGGGTTCATAATGTATTTTAAATAATCTTATTTACCTATAAATTCAACTATAAAATATTTACAAGAATACACCATAATGAGGAACCACATAATCTTCCATGCAAGGTTATTACAACCAAATACATATTTGCACAGAAAAGTAATATACACTTTTGTCAATAGTACTTATATTATATCAAATATACACAGTAATTTTACATAGAGTAGGTCATGCAACATAATCCATTTACATGCTTGAGATAAACCCAATCATAAATAGGTTTCCCTATCTACCCCATCCATTGGTTGGAGATGGAAGTAAGAACCTAGCCGCAAAAACACAACTCTCAACTAAATCATAATAGTGATGTAATAATGACCAATAACCTAGGATCAAAAGACTCAAATAACACTACTCAAGATAATACTTAAATAAGGGTTTATGGAAATAGCAATAAATTCAAAAAACTCATAAACAAAATAACCAAAACTAGGGTTTACACCCAAATTAAGAAAACTCATAAAACCATGTCAAATATTTAAGCAATTGAGTAATCCAACTAGTCCATTTATTTTTTTAGTTTACTAATTACCATCTATGGGAAGTATCCTAAATTATATAACCTTATCAAGTATCCTTGACTAAGATCCATTCACAATAAATGCTAGTTCTATTGAGGAAAATTTATTCCAAACCTCATACATTATTTATATCAGTGAATACATGCACTCATTACAACATTATAGTTAAAACAAACACTTAAATTATTTTTTAAACATAATGTGATACCCAGAAGGGTTTATGTCTTGCACAAACCTTTTTTATTTTTCTCCTTCTTTCATGGTTCCTTCCTTGTTCTCTTATCCATTTTTATTTTCTTACCAACCTTTTTATCCACCATTGGCAATGACCATTCTATTTGGTATAACTATGAGTTATACTAAGTGGAAATCCCACTCTATTAATATAAATAATCATGAATTAAAAAAAATAAATTAACCACACAAGAATATCATATATTTTCTACTCCAAAACTCCATTTATACATGCATGATTCCCAATTTTTATGTAGGCTACTATGTAAGAATTGAGAGCCTTTCAAAATGACAATGAAACCCTAATCATCACTTTCTAAAGTTAACCAAATCACTCATGGTTGGTTAAATAAAATACCCTTACTAAATTTTCCATTAACCCAAGTTAATAACTTAGGGTTTGACATAACTATTAACACTCCAAACCGCTCCCTAGGAGTAGGTTGTTCAGGCCTATCTCTAGGTTTAGGGTAACATGGGATTAGCCTAAGGATGTGGGTGACCCATGGCTAGGCTAAACCTCTAGTTTATGGGGATATCTCCCCTAGTGTACAATTTATATAAAATAAATAAAACCTAATAAATGTTGGGGTGAAAAGGGATAGAGGGAAAATATGAAAAGGAAACTTATACTACTAGAGGTGATGCACCAATATCATTAATCCACTCTATTTTACCTTAAATAACACTAATGAATAGTGTAAGGAATAAAACACTCTCTCCAAGGGTTTATAAGCATATAAATTTAATAGGATGGTCATGGTGGATGGATATAACATTGAGGTGATGGATAAGAGGCCTATCTTGAGACACTTTTAACCACTTTACACTTTAAGTACAGTCACAAAACATTAACACATCATATGTCATGTATAAAACAACCTAATATCATCTAGGTGAGACAAAGACCTAAAAAGGGATATAAGCTAGAAATTATAAAAATAAAACAAACATAAAAACACTAGATCAATATGGAAGAAGTTGAATTAGTCATTTCATTAGTCCAAGAAGTCTATAAGATACAAATCCAGACATAGTTTCCTCATACCTAGGCGAGGGATAATTACAATGGCATAAGAACCTAAATATATAGAATAATGAAAAGGTGATATAAGGATTATGGCATGTATAATACATGGAGAGGTCATAAATTAACCTCATTCACTCACATAATAATTATAATAGTCCTCATGTTCTATCATGCACTGCCTTGGTTGGTGGCCTTTAATAAGCTCTTTAGGCATTAAGGTAGAGTGGTGGAGGTTGGTTCAACTTGGTTGACCTAATTCAAGGCATAAAAATGAAAATTTGGTTAATAATTATCCCTATTGGTAGTTAAAAATGTTCATAATTCTCCAATTAGCCTCTATGAGTCATTAAGCATCCCACCCTTCTTTTTGCATGTTGACTAGGCTAAGAAATTGGCCATGCTCCATGGTGACCATAAGGTGTGTCTAATCACCTCTATGGATCAGTTATAAAGGTTTTATGACCCTAAATTGACCTCCTTAGTAGCTCCTCTATGCCATTAGTCCTCCTCTTGTTTGACCAAGTAGGTCTACTAGGCCACTAGGCTTATTCACTTGACTACAAGCTATTTGAATGAACAAGAGACATAAATAAAAGCTAAAGAATAGGTGAATAAACATGATAAAAGTCTATAGAATTTTACTACACCATGAATTATGCCTTCTTAATAGTGTAAAACTATAATTCAACCTGACTTAGTTGATTAGGCCATCTCCCACTAGCACTTGTCGACTGGCCATTTCATATAGATTTGTAGAAGCATTTATAAGAAAATTTGTGAGAATTTTATGGTTTGAGAGGATGGAATATGTCCCACACAACCTTACCCAATGATTTTAAACTTATCAACAAGTTATATACCATGTTATTTGCTCAAATACTTGAAAAAGTACTATGTTTGATAAGTCTATATAATAGTCTATACAATCTAGTACCATGATCAGGACCTTCTTTGAGTTTAATATGAGCTCTAAGTGTCTTTAGGACCAATTAAAGGAAATTAAGTGCATTTGTCTCCACTTTTCCTCCATTAGGTCTATATTAGGGTTTAATGAGGGTTTTAGAGGCCTACCATTTTAATAATGGTTCATAGAGTATAGGTATCCAATCCAAAACTTATGGTCATGTATATTGAGCTTATAAACCCTTATAATACCCATGAAATGATCTTGGTCCCATGCGGCTTGTATGGTGAATACTAAGTGCAAGTTGGTAGATCTCCATTTTTTTTCAAGCTTTCTGAGCATGGTTGTAGTCTTAGTGATGGTTCATAGATATGGATTCTTTAATCTTACTCTTTCCTCAAAGGATGGTGAGTACATAGGGGTTTTAAAATCCCCTTAAAATCACTAGCTCTGAGTCCTCTTGTCATGTGAGAAATGAGTGTTTGAGTTGACAACTTAAGGTGTAATATTGAGAGAGTTGGGTTTTAAAGGTGTCTTAAGACCAAGTTTGACACCTCCTTGCTTTCCCTATCTAAAATACTCTCTTTAGATCCTAAAAAATCACTATACATCTCCTCATGGCCTTAATTATGCTTGAGGGTATTTGATATGCCACAATAAGAAGGATGGGGTCTTGAGGCCTTAAGGTTGCTTTAGGCCTTAAAGGCTTAGTTTGAGATTCAGGATTCTAAGTATCTTGTAGGTGAGTTGATGGCATCAACATAATTATATCACCCTTATCTATTTTATTTACACCCATTTTGTACATATCTCTAACTATCTGTACCATCATCTCTACCTTCTCTCATGATGTGCCCTAAGTATCATTGACTAGTCTGGGTGTTTGACAGTAGTGTTGGAGACTTGAGTAGGACTATAAATATCTATAGTATTGATGAGTTGTATAATTACTTAACATGTATTTAGAGTCTAAAAAGACCTTTAATATTAAGTCTTCCTTCAACCATGCTCCCTACATACCCTTCATCTTCTACCTAGGGTTTATAGATAGTTAGACTTATGTAGCCCTAAAGGCTTGATTGAGTGCCTTTGTGCCTCATTTATGGATCCTATCACCTTGGAATTTTTTTATTCCTTATTAATTATTCCTCAAGTTCTCTCAACCCTTAGACAACATTCAAACATGTAAAATTTATTAGTTACTATGAACAAGCTTGTACATGTGAATTTTAGGCCTAATAGGCCTAATAGGCCATTAAGCTCTCTTTCTATATTAAGGACCAAAAAATATTAATGGGAAATGCCAATATAATTTTATGGGACAAGTGGGAGACCACTTCTTCCCCTATATTCTTCACTTCTCTATAGGGTCTTACACTTTAACTCTTGCTCTACTTGCCTGCTTGGTGATAGGTAATCAACTAGGTTTGTTTAGTCTGTCAAGACTTTTTTTATGTCTTAAGGACCCAATAACCTAATGAAGATTGAGGGATTTAATATAATATTTCCTCGTTCCTCTATTTCCATTCTAACCCTTTACTTCTGCATAGGGTTCATCACACTTTAGTTTTCTTATATGATCCTACTTGTAGGTGGTCTTAAGTCTACCTAGATTGTGTAAGAGATGGGATTTAATCTCATGAAAAATTTATACATATTAACATTCAAATCATTATGATTAATTTTATTAATCTATTTCTCTTCATATATTTCAACACACCCTATCATGGATCCTTTTCTCAATCTACCCTAATCCTATAGTCAGGCATGTAGGTGGTGGTTTTAGACTCTTAGACTATGTGTGTTCATTTGAGAGAGTGGGAATAATGATCCGTTATCTCCTTGTATCATCATTATTTTGATGACATATATTTTTGTCTTATTACCCTTCTAAATCTTCTTAACCTCACCATACTTTTAGTATCCCTCCAACCTTGTAGTAATAGTCTTGTTTGCCTTGAAGTCTATGATGAACTCTCATCTTAGGGACGAGTTTATGTGTTGGTCTTGGTTAGAACCTAATATTTCATTAACATTCCATTTTATATGTCTTTATGAGTCTCAATTCTCCTCAATGTCCTCAATACCTCATATAACAGTCAACATTGCATGTGTTTATTCTGCATAATATGCCTATAGTTTATAGGTGATGGCTTATCTCTAAAGGGCCTAAAGGTGAAGGTTTGATCCTTATTGGACTTTATTTACTTCATATTCCATGTATATCCATAGGTACATATAAATCAAGGATGTCTCTCAATGTCCTCAATATCCCATTAGAATAATCCTTTATTTACTTGGTCTAACTAATAGGTTTGTTGTGACAGTGAGAGCTTGCTTGTAGGTTGAAGATGAGAATTATTATTTGGTAGAGGGAATTGATTGGAATCATGAAAAAAGTATGGATATTGATAATGAGGTAGAACCCATGCATATTTGATCATGAATTGATAGTTATCTATAGCCATTACAATAACATTTTGTTTACACTTATAAGGAGGTTACATAATGCATACATGACAATCACATTAGAACAAGACAAAAAGGAGTTTTTAGTCTTGATAAATAAAATGAGTGCTTAGGGAAGATGAATAAGATATTAATTGGGATACAAGGAACTCACCATCTAATTTAAAACCACCACACACTCCCATTTTCATGCACCAAAGACTCTACAACATGATAAACTCTGTCTGCAGTCTCCAACTAGAGAAAGCTTGAATGTTTCCTTAGTCTTAGGGATCACACATGTGAAATAGGGGTGGAGAGTATGGATATGGATCTTGAGTAATTGTATAAGACATCTAAAAATTTATTGTATCAAATAATTGAAATTCCACTAAAACCATTGCAAATTTGACCCCTGCATAGATGGAGAAGGCCAATGTGACTGTTAAACTTATTAATGTTTGTTAATAAATCATTGGGGTTAAATATTGAAACCAATGACTAATATTGGAAGGGAATTAGATCCCCCTTCTCTGGCCAAGATCTTGGACCCTCAACTTCTCTCTCCTATATGAATTGAGTACAAACTTGAAGTGTTATCCATGGCTGTCAAGGGGCTCAGTGGGAAAAAGGAAACATTTTGGACCTATTTTGCATCATTTAGACTTTAAAATTATATATGATACCTAAAATGAACTCTTATGTAATATATAACCTCCCTCTATATAGACATGACTATACAGATCCATACAAGCCTGTAAAACACCTACAAACACATTCTTTTCTACATTTTCCTCATGATTTAGGTCTTAAAACACCATTAGAAGATTATATGAGGGAAAATATAAGTAAAATAGCATTTTAAAATAGATGGCATGGTTTCATAAGTTTAGGAGTCACATTTCTCATGTGTAGGACCCATTTGATGGACTAAAGATGTGTTTGGGTACTAAAAGGAGACCTTTTACAACATGAACCATCTTGTTATGACTATATGATGGAGATGAGACCCTTTTAAGACCCTTATAATATAATGAGAGACCTAAACACCCATTTCCAAAAATTTTATAATGCAATATTTGACTCATATCATGTTTGAAGGACCATTTGATGACTTTGAAGGGTGAATCAATGCTTAAAACTAGTTTGGATAAGTAAATCATGGAATATGACCTTGAATACATCATTAAAATTTATATTATGACTCAAATGAGGCTTGGTCACCCTTATACATATGTTAAAAAGGATGATATTATAATAAGTGGCCTAGAATAGGCCTAAAACCATGAGAAGTAGAAACCTTGAACTTGTCAAACTACCTTAACTTATGGTAAAGATCCTTAATTTTGTCAAATAATGCCTAGACCACATTATATGCCTCAAAAACACTTTGAAACTCTTCCAATCACTCAATGAACACCATGAACACTTAGCACATTAACGAAATACCTCAAAATAGGCCATGCCATGTGATGATCTCTTAAGCAATGCCTAAGACAAACATGAAACCTTAAACCATGCTAACAAGGTTTTCAAGAAGGAAATACAAGAACATGACAAGCTATATACCATCATGTATAATGTCTAGATGGATTTCATGGAAAATTTTTGATTGTAAGGGTTAACATTTGGCCTGGAAGGCCAAATTGTCAACACCTTTGGTGACTCATAGGGGCTAAACAACCTATTGGTCAAGGGAACCTACCAAATCTCTATGATAGTCATAATTTAATTGAGATGAAAATATGACTTAAATGGACATTTCATTAGACTATAAAACATATTATCACCTTATAACACCTCTAGGAATGTAACAAAAACCACAAAAAGGAAACAACACCTAACACATAAAAAAAATTAAGATAAGATAAAAAGCAAACTAAGGCAACTACACACCAAACTTGTGTTGACACACTTATTGGAAACATGACAAAAAACAACCTACTAGAAAAAATTAACCTGAAACCAACTCCTTTATCCCCTAGGATCAAATGGGAAAATTCTTTGATCACCATTGCACCATGAGGTTTGATTATCATGTATTGACTAGAGTCTAATCAGGTATGGCTCATTAAATGAGAACTACCACTTGCATCTAGGGATGCTAACATGATAATAGTTTCTTAGAATGATAAATGGACTTTCCTAATCCATTCTCAGGTGCATAGGATAGCTATTTGAATCCAACACCTAGTCACAGTCATTTTAAACTTGCCTACTTTTCATGAATAGTCAAATTTGTACCTCACCCATGGGTTGCTCCTATTTTTCCATGATCACATGCAATGATTATCTTGACAACCTAGCTGGTATGCCTTGGTTTGTGTCTTCATTATGCTCTATCTAAGTTGATAACTTTTCAAGGCCTTCAACCTCTTTATAAGTGTCTAAGCATGGCTAACACATATCATCAAGGCCTTCATGATTTACATCTTGAACCTCATGAGGCATACCAAAAGTTAATATGTATTCACTTATCTCAACTTTAGGCACTGCTGTAGCAAATAATTCAACCTTACTTTCATCATCTTGAGTTTTCTCCTCTTAAGGATGACACTTGAAAAGATAAAAAACTAAAGCATCCTCAATATTCACCATAGGAGGTGTAAGTCCTAAAAGAGTTTCATGCTCATTACAATTATTTATGTACCACTACCAAATATCCTCATCATCTTATTAACCTTCCATGTGATCATGATCATGCTTTAAAGTTTCATCAACTATTGGGATCTCATGCTTAACCAATAATAGGTGCTTCATATTTAATGAAACTAGAAGCTTCAACATCAATACATACCTTTTCTTGAATGTCTAAATATTTTTGAAGGCTAACTCCTTATCTTGAAGATATTACAAGTTGGACAAATGCTTCACTCTCACACTCCTTAGGATCATCATGACAAAGAGTAGCTACCATGTCGTCAACTAGATCTTGAATATCACTCTCTTCCTAGACAACTTAAATGTCCTCCTTTTGTGACTCATCTTGCATCCAAGAACCTTATTGAAATTCACCCTATCTTGCATTATGGAAGGTTGATTCATATTTTTCCATGGCAAGTGGTGTTCCAATAGTAATATCTTGTTCCAACTCACTTGTATCATCTATCACCAAAATAGGGTCTTCTTAATTTTTTCCCAAAGGAGAGTCTCCTTCTTAAGGAGTCAGATGGAATATCCTTGGAAGGGTTTTAAAAGAGAGGCAAAATCAAGCAGTGTCATGGGTGATTCATTCTTTTCATTTAGATACTAAGCTTTGACAACCCACAACTCATCTTTCTTCTGTACATTGTCTTGAATGAACCTCCATGATGGAAATGCTTTGGGTTCTTGAGGAGGGAGGGGTAGGATTTTAATGATTTAAAATTTGTATTTATCTCCAACACCTTGATGTAAGCTTAGCTCATCTTCCTTTCCCCATGGCTACACTACTTGTTCCCAAGTTGGAAACATGTATTTAGGAGCTTCCTCTATTATTTGTGCTTCAACTTGAGAAATAAATGAGGGAAACTTCACTTGTGATGGAATTGTTCTTGATACTACCATGAGTGAGATAGATGTTTATTTTTAAACTCAACTCCTCTAGCAAGGTGAGCCTCAAATTCAAGTTTAGTCTAATCACTGATCTCCTCAAACTAATTGGGAAGGAGTGGCCCTACAAAGTCTGATATAAAACATGAAACTTAACCCTCTCAAAAGATACTTATTCCCCCTAATAATATTTTCTTAGATGGACTTCTAGGTAGGGAAGGCTTGAGGGACTTATGAGAAACCTAGAAAATTTTGACGATAACTTGTTATGGACTCTTGAGGGAGGATGGGCTATTTAACATAGGACTAATGTGAGATGTTAGAGGGAAGATAAGGTTGGTATAATTGGATTTATACCCCTCATGGACTATTAGCATCTCTTATATGGTTGTAATCAAACCACCTACATCTAACATGTCACTAGTTAGTCTTGACTAAAAGTTCTTCATGATAGATTCCCATTCCCTCTTAAATTTTTGCAATGAGGTCCTCATACTTCTAATTAGGTAACTAGGGGAATCTTGACCATAACTCCTTTGTATATCTATCCCCACCATGTACTTTTCTTAACTCAAAAGAGTTTGCTTAAGGCTTGATATGGACTAGTTTAGGACAAGGGTAGGCTGACTAGGAACATCATGATGTCACCATGACTAATTATGAGGGTAGGTGGGGTGTCAAGGGGGATGATAGGGCTCACAAAGAGGGAAAGGGTGGTACTCTTGGTAGTAATAATGATCATAGGATTGATGTTGTTGATAGGGGTCAAAGTAAGATTGGTAGGGTTCATAATGGAGCTAGTGTGGGTTATAGGACTATTGATAAGGTGTATGATATAAGTTTATTCCATACGCAGCCATTACACATCATGAAATAATATGAGCCACTAATTAAAAAAATGATCCTACCCTTAAGAGGAGGCCTCCTAATGACCTATGACATGAGATTATGATTATAAATTTTCCATCTAGATACTTGAAGCTACTTCAGATGACTAAGTGTTGCTAGAACTGATCTAATTGATTGAATCTTCAATCCACTGGGAATGTTAGAAATATTAATAATCTAAACCACACCATAGGAGTAGGTTGTTTATGCCTATATCTAGGTTTGGGATAACATGGGATTAACCTAAGGTTGTGGGTAACTTATGGCTAGGCTAGACCTCTAGTTTATGGGGATAGATCCCATGGTGCATCTATTTAGCTCAAATTACTAAAACCTATAAAATGTTGGGGTGAAAAGGGATAGAGGGAAAACATGAAAATGAGACCTATACTACTAGAGTTGATGTACCAATATTATTCATCCACTCTATTTAACCTTAAACAACACTAATGAATAATACAAAGACTAAAATACTCTCTCTAAGGAATTCTAAGCATCAATATTTCATAGGAAGATCATCGTGGATGGCTACAACTTGGAGGTGATTGATGAGAGGCTTATCTTAAGACACTTCTAACCACTTTACAATTCAAGTACAATCACCAACCTTTAGCACATCATATGACCTGCATAAAATAACCTACTATCATATATATGAGATAAGGACCTACAAAGGGAGAGAAAATACCAATTTTTCAAATCAAATCAACATAAACACATTAGATCAATATGGAAGAAGCTAAATCAGTCATTGTATTAGTTTAAGAGGTATACAAGATGCAAATCTAAGCAGAGTTTCCTCATACCTAGGTGAGGGATAGTTACAATGGCATAAGAGCCTAAATATATAGAATAATGAGAAGGTGAGATAAGATATTATAGCATGTATAACACATGTATATGTCATGAATGACCCTCATTCACTCACACAATAGTTATAACAACCCTCATGCTCTCTCATACACTGCCTTGGTTGGTGGCCTTCAATAAGCCCTTTAGGTGTTGAGGTGGAGTGGTGGAGGATATTTAAAACTTGGTTTACCCCATTCATGGCATGGCCAAACCACTTTGGTAAATAATTATCCCTCTTAGTATTTAAAAATGTGCATAATTCTCCAATTAGCCTCTATGAGCCATTAAGCAGCCCACTCTTCTCCTTACATGTTGATTAGGCTAAGAAACTACCCATCCTCCATGATGACCATGAGGTGTGTCCACTCAATTCTATGAATTATTTACATGGGTTTTATGAACCTTAATTTAACTCCTTATTATCTCTTCTATGCCATTAGTCCTCCTCTTGTTTGACTAAGTAGGTTTGCTAGGCCTCCAGGCTTAACCACTTGACTACAAGCTATTTGAATAAATAAGAGACATAAATAGAAGATTAGGAATAGGTGAATAAACATGATACATGTATATATAAGTGTCCTACATAATTATTTAGGCCTTCTCAATAGTGAAAACATAAAATTCAACTTGAGCTAGGTGATTAGGTCATCTCCCACTAGCACTTATAGACTGGTCATTCGGTACAAACTTGTAAAAGCATTTATAGGAAGGTTTGTGAGCATTTTATGGTTTGAGAGGGTGGAATATGTCCAAAAATACCTTCCATAATGATTTTTAACTTCTCAAAAAGTTATGTACCCTATTCTCTACTCAAATCCTTGTAAAATTACTATTTATGATAAGTTCATATAATAGTCTGTACAATCCAATACCATGAGTAGGAACTCCTTTGAGTGTAATATGAGATCTAAGTCTCTTCAGTGCAAATTTAGTGAAATTAAGTTAATTTTTCTCCACTTTCCCTCTATTAGATATGTATTAGGGTTTAATGAGGGTTTTGGAGGCCTACCATCTTAATGATGGTTCATAACGTACAAGCCTCCAATCCAAAACTTATGGTCATGGATGTTGAGCCCATAGACCCTTCTAATACCCGTGAACTTCTCTTAGTCCCATGTAGCTTGTACGGTGATTACTGAGTGTAAGTTGTTAGACCTCCATTCCTTTGTAAGATTTTTGAGCATGGTTATAGTCTTAGTGATGGTTCATAGAGATGGAGCCTTTAATCTCAATATTTCCTCCATGGATGGTGAGTGCCTAGGGGTTTCCAAATCCTATTAAGAGCATTGACTTTGAACCCTCTTGTCATGTGAGAGATGAGTGTTTGAATGGATAACTTGAGGTGGAAACTTAGGAGAGTTGGGTTTGATATGGGTCTTAAGACCAAGTTTAACACCTTTATTTCCCTATATAAAATAATCTCTTTAGACCCTAACATATCAGTATACATCTCCTCAAGGCTTTCATTCTACTTGGGGGTGTTTGATATGCCACAAGAAGAAAGCTGAGGTCTTGAGGCCTTAAGGTTCCTTTAGGCATTATGGGCTTAGTATAAGATTCAAGACTCTAAGTCTCTTTTAGGTGATTTTATGGCCTAAAAATCATTATAAAACCCTTATATATTTTATTTCCACCCATTTTTCAACTATTTCCAACTATTCTTACCATCATCTCTAACTTCTCTCATGATCTACCTTGAGTGTCATTAACCAGTTAGGTGTTTGATAGTAGTGTTAGAGACCTTAATAGGATTCTAGATCTATAAAATTATTATGATTTGGAAACTTGTGTAACATGTATTTAGAGTTTGACAATACCTTTGGGATTAGGTTTTCTTATAACCCTACTCCTTGCATACCCTTTATCCTCTACCTAGGGTTTATGAATAGTTAGGATTATGTAGCCCTAAATACTTGATTGAGTGCCTTACTAACTCAATTATGGATCATATCACCTTATAAACATTTATATTACTTATTACTTCTTTCTCAAGTGATCTCAACCTTGAAAAAACCTTGAAACATGCAAAAGTCATTAATTACCATGAACATGCCTGTACATGTGAGTTTTAGGCCTAATAAGCCTAATAGGATATTAAAATATCCTTATATATCAAGGAATAAAAAATATTAATGGTAAACACTGAAATTATTTTAAGGAACAAGTGGGAGAACCCTTATTCCCCTTTATGCTTTACTTCTCTACAGGGTCCTACACTTTAACTCTTGATCTGGTTGCTTGTTTGGCTATAGGTAATCAAATAGGATTGATTAGTATATCAATAATTTTTTATTTATAAAGGAAAAAATAACATAATCAATACTAAGGGATTTAAGATAAAAAGTCCTAGGTCCTCTATTTATACTCTAACCCTTTAGTTCTACATAATGTTTATCACAATTTAGTTTTCTTATATGATCATGCCTGTAAGTGGTCTCAAGTCTACTTGAAGTATGTAAGAGATGGGATTTGATCTCATGAAAAATTTATCCCTATTAAAATTCACATCCTTATTAATTTTATCATACTCTTTATCTTCATACATTTTAAGACACCCTGACATGGCTCTTTTTCTCAATCTACCCTGTTCCTATAGTCAGGCATGTAAGTGGTGGTTCTAGACTCTTAGACTATATGTGTTAATTTGAGAGAGTGTAAATGATGATACATTGTATCCTTGGGTCATAAATATGTTGATGACATATATTTTTCTCTTATTATGCTCTTGAATCTTTTTAACCTCACCATGTTTTTAGTATTCTTCCAACCCTGTAGTCACAGTCTTATTTGCCTTGAAGTCTAGGTTGAGATATCATTTTTAGGATAAGTTGGTGTGTTGGTCATATTTTGAACCTAATATTTAATTTAATTTCCATTTTATATTTCCTTGTGACTCTCAAGTCTTCTCAATGTCCTCAAGACCTCATCTAATAGTCAACACTCCATGTGTTTAGTCTACATAATAGGCTTGTAGGGGAGGGATTATCTCTTTAGAGACTAAAGGTGAAGGTTTGATCCTTGATGGAATATATTTAATTAATATTACATGTATATTAATATGTAATTATGAATCAAGGAGGTATATTAATGTCCTTAAGATCCCATCTAAATAGTCCTTCATTAGCTTGGTTTGAATAATAGGTTTACTGTGACTGTGAGAGCTTGCCTATAAGTTGAAGATGAGAATGGTTCTTTGGTATAGGGAATTTATGGGCATGTGGGAAATAATATTTATCTTGATCATGTGGTGAAACCCATGCATATTTTATTATGAATTAATAGTTATATATAGCCATTATAATAAAATTCTATATACACTTGTAAGGACGCTACATAATGCATACATGAAAATCACCTTAGAATAGGACTTGAAGGATTTTTTAGTCCTAATAACTCAGATAATTTCTTAGGGAAGATAAATAAGATATTTATTTGGCTCCAAGTAACTCACCATATAATTTAAAACCATCACACACTCCTATTTTCATGTACCAAATACTCTGTAACATGAGAAACTTTGTCTAAAATCTATAAATGGAGAAGCTTGAATGTTTCCTTTCTATTATGGATCACATGTGTGAAATAGGGGTGGAGAATGATGGAAATGGATATTTAAGACTTGTAAAAGACATATTCAGACATTAATTGCATCAAACAACTAAAATTTCACTTAAACCATTACAAGTTTGACCCTTGCGCAGATGGAGAAGACAACTCTGATTGATAAAATTCTTAGATATTTGTTCATAAATAAAAAGGGATCAATATTAAAACCAATGAAAAATATTATAAGGGAATTAGACCCCCTTCCTTCAGCCAATAACTTGGAGCCTCACCTTCTCTCTTCTATACAGACTGACTATAAACTTGAAGTGTTGTCCATGGTTGCCAAAGAGCTCAGTGGGAAAAGGGAAATAGGTTTAGACCTATTTTAAATATTTTAGACTTAAAAATTATCTAAGATAATTGAAATTAACTATTATGAAATATCAGACCTCCCTCTATACAAACTTGATCATACATATCTATATAAGATAACAAAACACATGCAAACACCTTCTTTTCTACATTTTCTTCATGATTCAGGCCTTGGAATACCATTGGAGGATGAGAGGAGGGAAAATGGAAGTAAAATAACATTTGAAAATATATTTTATGATTGGGCAAGTTTAGGAGTCACATTTTTCATGTGTGGGACCCATTTAATAGACTAAAGATGGGTTTGACTACTAAAAAGAAACCTTTTACAACATGAACCATCTTGTTATGACAATATGATGGAAATTAGACCATTTTAATACCATTATAATATAATGAGAGGTATAAAAACCCATTTAAAAAAGTTTTATAATGTACATTTTGACTCATATCATGTTTGAAGGACCATTTGATGACTTTAAAGGGTGAATCAATGCTTGAAACTTATTCAGATAAGTACATCATGGAATATGACCTTTAATACATCATTAAACTTTAGATTATGACTAAAATGAGGCTTGTTCACACTTATAAATCTGATAATAATGCCCATACTAAAATAAGTGGCTTAGAATGGGCCTAAAACCAGGATAACTAGAAATCTTAACCTTGCCAAATTACCTTAACTTTTGCTAAAGATACTTAATTTTTTCAAACAATGCTTATACAACCTTCTATGCCTTAAAAATAATTATGAACTCTTCTACTCACTTAATTAACACCATGACCACTTATCACATCAACCAAAGACCTTAAAATAGGCCATGACCTGTGATCATATCTTAAGCAATGACCAACATAAACATGAAGCCTTAAACCATGCTAACAAGGTTTTGAAGAAGCAAATAGAAGACCATGAAAATATCTAGATCATCATGTACAATATTTGGAGGGGTTTCATTGGAAGTTTATAATTTTAGGGGTTAACATTTATCCTGGGAGGCTAAATTGTCAATAATAACATTAAACACTTTTAATCACCATGCCCTTGATTTAAGTCTTATGACTTATGGTTTAAGTTTTAAACATGACCCTATTAAGTGTAAGTCATAGTCCCTTGTGGAATATACTAAGACAAAAAAAATTCCTTAGTTTATATTAAAAACTAAATGAATAAAACAATTGCCTCTATCCTATAATAGATTTATAACCATGGTGTCGACCTTCCACTCATGGTATCTTATTATAGTTTTAGTAAATATACCTAAACCAATGTTTTAAAAAGGATTCCAAAAGTCATCTAAGATCTTATGACCTTCAAGTGAAATCCAATTTTTTAAGTGCATCATCGACGTTGGTGTGAACCACATCCACATTGACTTATTAGGTTGATTTGTCAACTATCCATAAATAAACAAAAGACAAATTATGACACAAAACTAGCTAGCCAACAACTAAACCCAAATTAAATAACATGGCTATAAAATATAATTACCAAGATAAAGGCTAAAATTAGGTTTTAGACACTACTACGTCACCATTGTGGTTTACCTATGTGACATGTCTTTGCCACTGAGAACAAAACTTATAGCTCAAACCTATACTTATTTGTTACATACTTATAATCAAGCTATGCAAACATCAATAGTATATGATCATAATCAATATCAATGACAAATATCATAAGCTCATTTAAAATACTACATGAATGATTAAAATTTAATTTAAACCAATAAATAATGTTTCACAATTCAAATAATGTCTGTAATAAATATCCACATAACATAAGAATATTAAAATAATTCTAATAATCAATCAAAGTTAATGTGCTAGGTAGGTGTGGTCATGATAGAAAAAAAGATGTATCAAAATGAACACACTACAAAAAGGGTAAGAATGATGTATTTTTAAGTATATTAGGAAGACATATAAAGTAATATTTTCTTGTTGTTATGAAGGTCCAAAAAAATTGAATTTATATGTTGGTGTAAGGTATGTGAAGCTAATACACAATATTAATTTTTTTAAGGTTGTAGAGCGATGGTATAAAGCTAGGGCCCATGGGTTTAGTCAAATCATAATTATGAAAAGTCATGAGAAATAATTTTAGAGATGTAGAGCACATAAAAAAAGAGGTTAAATACAACGTGGTGGCCATGTATAGGGTACCTACTTAAAATGTGGTGCACTAGATCACTATCAAGGGTAGTTTCAAAAATTCCCTACTTGTGCCAACTATGGGGAGAATAAAAAATAAATGTAATACATGGATTTTGTATAAAAATATTAGATTGTAGAGGGAGCATAAGAAGGAATTATCATGATCATGATTAATCAAGATCTATAGAGACCTCCACAAAGATATAAAATAAATCATGAGAGAATAACCTATATCAATATTAATGCAAGAGAATTTGGGTTCACATGTAATCTGACTTCAACCAAAAATATGCTAGATTAGGAAAGCTAGCTATGTATAATTTTGCATAAGTGTATTACTAAGTATGTGTCTTTGTTTGTAATTTTTATACAAGTCTTTTGATGCACATTGTATGTGATAAAATCTAGAGATATGGAAGAAACTAATAAAAATACTAATCTTGTACTCTAAATCAAAACATAACCTTAGATTGAGTGAATAAAGAAGAAATTATAATATCCCACTTACCAATAAAATATATCCTTTATTGAGTAAATTTTCTCACAATTCATGATGGATTTTGGTCGATTGAATATTTGTGCAAGATTTTGGTAGAATGTACATATATTTGATGATAGATTTTTTCCACTAAATATTCTATTTGAATAGATTTAATGATAATTGAATGAAGGGTGGATTTATAAATTTTTGGATGGGTAAATGCATAGTTGAGATCACTTGATCATATTTGGAAACTTCAATTTTGGATGAGATTTGATATATATATTGGTAGATTTCATCCCACCCAAGAAATGATGGTAGAAAGCAAGGTAGGAGAAAAGCTTTTTTATTAGAAGCTTAGTGCAGAGATGAACAAGGGATTGGTTGGAGATCCTTTGGTAATAAAGGAGAAATACAGGGCACAAATTGAGGGGAAGAATGATAAAGCATAGGGAAAAGATAAAGTGGAGATGGCTAGCTCAATGAAACAATAACCATTATCCCATATATAGGTAAAACCTATTGAAAAGGTCACCATAGATTCAATTATTGATCAGGATAGGGTTAACTCAGTTAAATCAGTGGTTGTAAATTTTGAAAAAGAATCTCTAGAAGATGTTTTGGAAGGAGAAGAATGGTTTTCAAAGAGGGGTTTGGTTTGCTATATTGATTGGATTTTTCCATCCCTTCCCTCCCTACACCAATGGCTTTTGGATTCATGTAAATATTTGATGGAATACAATATGGAGATTTTTCCATGTGCCAAAGGTTTTTTTATTATTACTTTTAATTCTTTAGTTGACCGAAACAAGATATTTTAGGCTAAAACTTAGAGCTAGAAAAATCATATTCTCCTCATGAAACCCTAGACTATGGATTTTAACCCCTTAATAGAAAATATTTTATTTCATCATGTATGGGTGAGATTACCATATCTTCTTCTTTAGTTTTGGTCTGAAATGGGTCTATTAGTTATTGGTAATGTACTAGGTATTTTGTTTAAAATTGATGAATCTTCATTGAATCTTCTCAAAACTAATTTTTTTAGAATTTTTATTTATTTAAAAACTTATCAATATCTATTATAAAGTATTGAGTTAAAAGTGAAAAATAGAATTTGGTTTCAGACCCTAGATTTTGAACGAATCCCCTTCACATGTTGGAACTATTTTCAGGTTGGGCATCTCTATGATTCCTGCTAGAAAGTTAAGTGTAATAAAGAATCTTCTTGGGGAAAGGAGAATAATGAGAAGCATTTGGAAGTTGTGGTGGAAGTTCCTAATAATCTAATAAAAGTGGCTCTAGAGAGGTTTAAAGGAAAATATATGAAAAAGGTAAAATCATTGGTAAGTACAACTCAAATTATAGAGTCTATTGGTTATAATGATAATAATGTTAATAAGAATGAAATTGTTATAGAAAAATAGAAGGAAAGAAACATAATTTTAAGTTTATATTCATTTAAATTAGGTTATGAAGACAAATTAAAGCTAGTAAAAAGTAGGAAAAGATAATGCCAGATCTTAAGCTCTCCATCTAGGAGATCTATGAAGGTGGAACAAAGTAATTATGGATACTCAATTTGATTAATTTGGTTGTTAAGCTAAAGTATTTTTTACTTAAATTAAGTCAATCATTTTGTTAATTTGGTGGATTTATAAATTAATGGTATTTAGGTCTATTATGTTGTTTTAAAATTATATGTTATAAGGGCCAGGGACCTATAAATTCTCTAGTATCGATCTAAAAAAATATTAGGGTAGATTAATTAATGATGTATTGAATGATGGAAAATTTGGTAATATAATTAGGGTGTCTACATTTTCCATCTTTTAAATGGAATTGTGACTAGAAGAAGCAAAAAAAATTCAAAAAATGTATAAACAAAAGATGGGTCATAAAGGATGCCCCTAATGGCATGGTTGGTTAGTGATATTTCCCCTTGTGAGAGAATTGAGGATGAAAGACACAAATAGACTATTAAAATGAGAAAAAAGGGTTAAAATATAAAGTTAGGATTAAATTAGAGTGGTAGGGTATAAGTAAATAGAAGGAGAGGGGTAAAATTGAGGTCATTTTAACCTTATCAAATCAATAGATTGAGCTCTAACATATGAGAGACCTTAAGTAAGAATGGATTGTATCCTAACACACAAGCACCAAAGTGAGAAAGTGAGGGAGTACACATGATCAAAGGGAGGTGGTGGAATGGTAAGTGAAATTTTTTATTTGTGTTGTTTGAAATATTTATGTGTTTACTAGGGAAAACATGTATAGGATGAAATGCTAAGACATGAAATTTCCTTGTGGTGTTTGCATTCTAGGTTTTGACATTTTTTCATGTAAAATTTGGATCATCATTTTTGAAAAATGAGTGTCATTTACTCTAAACTAGTATCATTTTTGACAAATGTAGTAGCATTATTAACCGAGTAACATTTGAGATGAAATATGTGACATTTTTGATTCAATGGTGTTTATGTTTGATGAGTGACATCTTTAGACATGCTAGTGACATTTTTGATTGAATGATAAGAATGAATAAGTGTGATTTATGTTGTGTGTGTTGATGTGGGTTTTATGCACATCATAGAGACCTTTACGAGGTTGCCTTTCACATTTTAGGATCAGTGAAATATTTCACTATGTTGATGCCTAAATATGTATCACAAGTACATAGAGTGCTTAAAAAACATTTCTCATTTCTAAATTCCTAAAAATTCAATGCATGAGTTACATGTTGTGATAATCTTATTATCTTTTGATTGAATAGAGGCCGAATAAGTGATCTATTTCATAAATTTATATTAACTTGGTGGTTCGGAAACATTGGGGCCAAATAGATAATCTATGAAAATATGAAGTATTCTGTTGTAATAACAATGAATTATGATCAAAATTTAATCCAATAAATAATCTAAGATGGATATTTAAAATGATTATTAAATTAGAGTGAATTAATTAAAATGAGTAATAAGAATGGTCGGGTAGAGAAGAAACATGTTACTAATCTTTATTCTAAACATCATGACAAAGTTCAAATTTCATCTAGACATGACTTAACCAATATATGACATGAAGTAGCATAAGATCAAATCGTATCACACATTAAACAAACATCTAAGGACATTGTGAAATAATGCAAATTAGAACCATATTCACTTTAGATATTTACTCTTGCAAGCAAATAGAATTAGCCTAAATGTAAGAAGAGTAAAGAAAATGAAATGAACCTAAGAACTTTCAATTAACCTAGCATTGACACAAGTTAACAAGTCTGCATTCAAAGATGCACATAAAAAATGCATAAGAATGATTCAAATCTAGAAATTAAACCAAGCAAGTGAGAGAGAAGCCATGATAGCAAACACACAGACAAATATTGGATAAAATTTACAAAATTCCTTGCTTGTACTATTTGCTCTAAGTTTACAAAGTAATTTTACCTCTAAGAACTCCCTCCCTTTTTAAAATTGACAATACTCCTTTTATAAAATGCAAGGAAGTAGGTCAGTCAGTCATATCCAATTACAAAAGTACAAGTGCCAGGATAGTTTTACTTTCTACAAATGTTCTAGAGTACACTAAACTTTCCTTAATGAAATAATCTATAGGGAATGTGTTTTACAAGCTGCACATGCATTTACAAAAAGAATATTCTTTTTAAAAAATATAAAATGTTAAGATATAAAACAAATATTCCTAAGTCAACTAATATAACTTTGATAACCCTCTATTGTAGTTTTATCTCTCCAATAGGATCTTCATTCTATAATGCTGCTCCTCAATTAGTTCATGGTCAATAATTGGTTTCATAAAGAGCTCCTTCATTTGACCTGCTAAGATATTATGGTCTTTATCTATCCTTCTTAGTGATTTTTGGATATTTATGGCTTCATCAATATTTTCCTTTGTAGTTAGAATCATATCCATGATCCTATTATTATCAGCTACAGTCTTACCTATGCTTTGGTTCCTTACCTCTTGCATAAAATGGGATTCTCTTTGCTTGAATTCATCATCTATAATTAGTCCAATTAGATTGGTTGTGGTGGGATCCTTGACTAATATTCCCAATGCATGTAATGCTCTATCCTCCAATTATTTTAAATTGTTTGAAAGATATCTCATCTCCTAGGACCACTTGCTCACACCTTCCCTTGAAAGACTTTTCTGAGCTACCATTTTTGGAAATTCTATTAAATTTCTCACTAGTGGAGTATAATTTAGCTTCTGGGTCAAATTATCTTGCACATATGATAATTCAATCTTCTTTGGCTTAATTATAATGCTCATAGTGTCTAATTAGGGTTTGTGTGCTTGATAAGGTTTTTTTATGAAGGTTTCCTCAGAGTTTTAATGATGGTAGCTTGTTGAACTCATATGAACTTTGTGACTCATATTTTATTTAGATTTCTTATTTATACCTTTGCCTTACCATGAACCTACAAAATCTATTGAAATAATTGGTCTAGATTATGTAGTTCCACCATGGAATCTCCATGGCATTGTATTCATCAATATTTAAAAAAGTGACCGTTTTCATTTAAAATCCTTCTTTCAATTTGCATCGTCTGATTATCCTTGCACATATCACCGTGGATTATTGATCTTGATCCAAGGGATCAAACATGATTCATTATTTTATACATTGTCTGTGGTTATGACACTTTTCATTTTTGTATTTGCTTTGAGCTTTATTGAAATGTCAATGTTGATCTTGCACCTTTGATCTTGATTGCATGGAACAATCATGCTTTATCAATATTGAGCTATTGAACTATACCTCCTACTCTATAGATCATTGATCAGAATGTGTACACCCATATACATAGTATCAATATTTGAAAGATGATTGAGATTTAATTTTTGGCCTATAGCTATGCCACATGTCATCTCTATGTTTGTAGTAAATTTTAAACATTCATCTTCCACCATTGGATCATCCTCATTTGAGAAAATGCGCCCTATTAGATTTTGATTTTTGAGGTCAAATACCATTAACTAATGAGTGTTATTTGGATAAGATTATGAAACTTATCACCCTCTCACTTATCTTAGGGCTTCGTTGAAGTTTTGATTTGATACACATCATTGGATCAATCTGGCTTGAGAAAACTCATACCATTGATCTCTGAAAGATACTCAAACTTTAGCTTAAGGTCAAGGCCATGAATTTTCAAATTAATCCTACACCATTGATCTCATTTATCTAGGTAGACATGGATCATTGATACTATGAATAAAAATGATATTTAAATCAGTACTCAAGAAAATAAGGAACTTAACATAATGTTTTGGACTATGGTTTTTATTTCATGTTAATAAATGTGATAAAGCCTTAGGTATGTTTTGAGACATAATAAAGGAGACCCCACACATAATAACAAAACATGAAATAAATTCTTAGGATAAGGATTTCAGGCTAAGTCTATAGACATAACAAAAGGTCCCCGTGGTTGGTTAGACCATGTGGAAATAAAAGGCACCAAGGGGGCTCAGGAAAATAAAGAGATCAAACATTAGATTTTTAGACTAAGGCTTGGTCATGTTAATAAAAAATGACTAAACCTTAGGATAAAATATAACTAAGTCCATGGCATAATAAATTATTCCCACACAAATTGTTCCCACCAAATTTGAATTTGATTCAAAGGGACTTGAGCTAGGGTGATTTGAATGAGGGTTTCAAGATGACTTTAGTTTAATTTTTAATATACCAAAGTCTAGTAAAAGATCAAATATACATTAATCTATGAAATCAAATACATTTATCATTCCACATAGAATCCATTGGAACTATAACCTAAAATATAAAGATCAAATTGTAGCAAATTTAGGAAAAATTGAATCAGAATTATGAATAAATATGCCAACCAAATTAGGTGTGGATAATCTTCAAATAAAGATAAAGTGAAAAACACTCTAATGGTACTTTGATCAGATGAATTTTCAATTTTAGGGTAAAAATTTAACATTTTAAGACAAGGGTCCCCATTTAAAAAAAATAAGGGTATGTTGACCTCAACAAATAGTGACTTTGGGGGAAACATAGAAATATATTATAATTCAGAGACTCTAGTTTAGACTAATTATTAGGCTACTTATTCCATTTGATTATGTACCATTATTAATATTAGTTTATAGTTAGAACAAATCTTGCACATGTAAAATTAGGATCAAACATCAAGACATAACCATGGTGTGTGTGTGCTTTGATTCTATTTATTTATTGCCATAGGATTTAGAGGATAACTTCTAGATTCATGACTTTAACCATTAACATTGACTTACAACATATTTGGATGTTAATTAAGAATCATGATTTAGATCAGGGAAGGTTTGGGCTTTGCTTTGCTACCATCTAGATATCCATTACACTAATAGAGATGCCTTTGGATCCACTTAAGGCCTTGCTACATTGCCAACCAAACATCCATAGCCCTAGTAGAGATTACCAGAATCACCTTTGCTTAGAAAACTCTTGAATTTTGTAATAAGGTTCTTATTTTTTATATTTTGCAAGTCATTTTGAATTTTTAGAAAAGGTTGGGAACCAAGTTAGCCATGTTTTGGGATTTAGTCAAGTGTGTGATCTTCAGACAATCATCCTGTGTTATAAACTTTGTCTCAAGAAATTAATGTTTTTTAAGTGCAAGCATGAATGTATCCTAATATTCCAATATTTCACCCTACATGTGAAATCCTTTTTAAAATCAAGTTTAGATTAAAAAATGCTTGAAATCCCAAGTAACAATTATCATAACCATCAATCTTTACTAGTTTCTCCAAACTATAACATTAAGTTCATATTATAATAATCCATAATCAACCGAAGATGAGAAAACATACCTGCATTCTTGGACTATGGAGTTACTTTTGAGAATATAAATGTATTTTGAGCTGAGGGATGTCTAAAAGGACTTATTGAAAGCAAGTAAAAAAGTAGGGAAAGTAAGCACACTAAGCAAATATCAAAAGAAACAAGTAAACAAATATATAAAAACACTATGTACAAACAAGGGACAAGAAGGAAAGGAATGAGAAATAAACTAAGCTAAGCCCTACATACACTAACTCTAACAAGTATTATAGTTCATTCCATGAAGACTCTAAGTGGAAAAGTAGAGAAATAACTCTTTAGGTATTGCCCATTGATTGGAAATGTAAAATCTTCTCTTTGTAAGTCTTTTAGTTTGAAGGTGTTATCCCCTAGGATCTCAACAATTTGATATGGGCCAATCCACAAAGGTGTGAACTTCCCATGATTTCCTTACAGTTCTAAGGATTTATTCCAAAGAAGAACTAAATATCCTTCTCTAAATACCTTTATCTTTAAACATTTTCAAACCAACTCTTGATTGTGGTTTGGTGTCTGCTAAAATTGGCAAAAGCCTCCTCTCTTTAATTTTCCATCTATATGATGTCTAACAACCTTGATCTTACAAATTATTGATCCTCCTCCATTTATTCTTGCATAAACTTATAGGTTGGCAGCTTGAGTGTTATGGGAAATATGGGTTCCTAACCATATACTATCAAGAATGGTGATGCCTTAAGAGCTTTCTTGACTCTTGTTCTATCTTCCTAAAAGGCATAATTAAATATCTTGTTCCATGTTCTTGGTTTATTAGTTATAGAATTCTTTATGGATTTTATCAAGTTCTTATTTTTGATTCAAACACCCCATTGCTTTGAGGATAATGGTTAGATGAGAACTTGAGAATAATGTTGTTGTCATATGACAACTCAGTCATCTCAATGGATACAAAGGAAGATCCATTATCATAAACTAGAGATACAGGTGTCTCAAACCTTATGCATATGTTTTCTTCTAAGAAATTGATCACCTCTTTAATTATACACTATTTGATGCCTACTACTTCAGTCTATCTAGTGTAGTAGTTAGTAGTAGTCAAAAGATACTTATGACGATCAAAGGAATTAGGGTTAATGATGCAGGAGCATCTTGGGAGTGTGTAGATATGCTAGAAATATGGTTAAAGATTTATTTCAAAAATTATTGTAATTCACAAATCCAAATCATGGAAACTTGTCAAGAGGAGAGGATAGGCTTATTTGAGTATTATAAAGGTCAAACTTAGTTATTGACAACCGTATTATCATGTAAAATCAGGAGAGTCAGTCATAAGTGGCGTAGGATTGATAGTAGTTAAATAATTCTATGTTTAAAAACATTTGTTGAGTCTTTTTAGGAATTGGTTAAGTGGTGTTAGTAATAAAATAGGATTATTTCAATATGGCGAGAAGTAGTGTAGGAAGTAAAATAGGAGGAAGTGTAGGAGCAGGTCCGAGAAAATGACTGCATTTTGATTTTGTAAAAGATTGTTCTGTATGAAATAAAGGATTTTACAGAGTATGTGGCAGGGCTTCCCAATCTACGCACAGTCCTGAATGTGAATATATAATCTGAGTTGGATTTTTATGTTTTTCTTCTATATTGTTGAATGCAGATTCGATTGGGTAAAGAATCGATATATCTATTTGTAAGGCCACCTGGCCTAGATGTGGGTCAATATATGAATAGAATCTGCGTGGAATGTGGTCACAGATTTTGGAAGAATAAGAGGTGGCTGTAGATGGCACCGCTTTGTTTAAGAACAATGATGGTGCAAAGAGAAGAATGTAGAAAACAAAAGTCTGCATAAAATATAGATGACCTTTTTGGCCTACAGATATAAGCACTATCGCTTGACCCTCGTGGAGCGTGCTTTAAAGAAAAAAATGGCACCGTTGAAATTATTTGAATAGAGCCCCCTTGACAGATGTAAGCATGTGAATTCTGTGAGTTGTAGAGTATTGTCTATTGAAAAGCGCAAAGAACTCGTTGAATCCTTGATTGAATGGAAAGCTGTTCCAGTTGAGTTGAAAAAGGAGAGGTTTTAAATAGTAATCCATTCAAGCAATTTTTACACGAGCCTGGGAACCTCAAGTCCCTGCAGACACTTCTTAAGTTCCACGTGGTACCGCAAAGGATTGTTGCAAAACAATGGGGGAATAAGATGCATCAGACACTAGCCAACGGCCAGCTTAGGTTGTCTATGAATGAAGATACAAAGAATGTAGATCTGGCTTCCATATCCCACCCTAATGCAGTCATTCAGCCTAATGGTGTGATTCACGGCATCGACAGATTGTTGATACCCAAGTCTGTGTAGGATGATTTTAATCAATGGCGAAGTGGGGTTTCTTTGGCTATAATGCCACAGGGAGATCCTGTTGTAGATCTGAGGAAAATCAAATCCACAAAGATGGTTTCTTCCAAGGGTGAGTACAGTTTTTGAAAATACACAAACTTGAAAAACTATATTGTTGTAATTTCTTCTATTTTGATAAGGCCTCTGGGCAGGAGAGAACAATATAGATATTAAGGGATTTATTTCTCCTAAGAGTATAGAATGTGTTAAAAACTCAGAATTGAGGATGCAAAAAAAAAATGTTACTTTTACTGTCATTGAGGAAGGGATTGTGTCAGGAGGAGGAGCAATTTATGTTCATTTATCCACTTGTGTAAGTGTAATAAAGCAATCCACGTAAGATCCATAGGAAAGACTGAGTGCTGATATTATACAGAAAGTGCTTTTAACTCTAGTTGCTTTAATTGAAAAGAATGCAGGTGAGGAAGGTGATGTCATCCTTGAGAAACTTTTGACAAATGATGTATACAGAATCTAGCCAAATAGTTTATGGAATTAGGGATTGTGCATCATTTGGTATCAGAGCATTCTACCTTGCATCAATTTTGGTATCAGAGCTCAAGGTTTGAGTTCTTGGAGAGGCAGCTACATCAAAGAATTAGGTATGGATGTTTTGTGAAAATATTGTTCTGAAGAAATTGTATGTTGGCAAATTGTGTTGGGAAAGTGGTATGCAGCAAAATCTATCCAAGTAAAGGTGAATTGAAGCTTGACAGGGAATAAAGGTTCTTGAAGACCTTGAAAGAGAAGATTAGTGACAAGAAGAAGATCCTCCTAGACAAGATGGAGGTATAAACAACCTTGAAAGGTAGATGGTTTAATTTATTATACCTTATTTGCATTTGTAAAGCTGGAAAAGCTAGATATTTTTGAATTTCAATGAAGAATAGATATAGCAGTAAGGCTTAAAAGGTTTGAAAGAGAAGTGAAAACCCTTGAAGTGGAAAGAAAGGAGTGAGTAGCAAGAGAGAGTCTAAAAGCCATAGAAGCTTGAAGAACAAAGAAAGAGAACTAGTAAGCTCCTAAAAAAAGGAAAATGTTATACTCTTCTAATCAGTGTTTGACAGAGATAATGTATTTTGTGAGGTTGCAGGTTCAAGGCAGTCAAGCCATTGAGGCTTAAGAGGAGAAGAAGCCAAGGGAGGCTTAGTGAAAGAGCTAAGAGAAGCTCTATAAGAAGAGCAAAGTGAATTTCTCAAGAAGAAGAAGAAGATCCAAGAAGAAGTTTGGATAGTTTGCCAAAAGACTAAGGTGAAACAGACTTAGGGGAGGTAAAGAATGGAGTTGGAAGAATTAAAAAGAGTGATAGAGGGACTGCCTAGAAGAAACATGAACTAGATAAAGAGAGAGAAACAAGAAAGAGACAAAAAGAAGAGACAAAGAGAGGAAGAGTACCAAAGAGAAGTGAATGAGATAAAAGCAAGGATAGCCATGATAAAATTCATGGTAGAAAATATGGAAAACCCATGGCAAGGATGGGTAATGAAGAAGAAAAGAGTAAGATGGCCAGTTAGATTAGTGATGGAAAGAAGAAGAAGAAAAAGGCTAAGAGTTGCCTTAAGGAGAGAGATGAAGAAGCATAAAAAAAAGGATAAGCTCAAGAATGAAGAGCTTGGAGAAAAGTTTCAGTTTGAAGAGGAAGTTCAGTATGAGATGGATCTCATCATTGAAGAAATAGCCCAATAGCAAGTGATCAAGTGGCCACATGTTTTTGTATCTGACATTTCATTTGATGTTTTGTTTACATGAAAGCAAGTTGAGGAGGAAGGAGAAACATATGATCTAATGAAGATGCTCATGGATCAAGGAGGTGAAGCACTTCATGAGAGAATGCTTAGACAAGGAGAAGAGGCTTGTTGTAATGCCTCAAGTGATGAAGAAATGAAGAAGGATCAGTTGGAACTCCAACATAAAGAATTGATCAAGCAGGAAGAAGTCCTTACTCAAGAGGACAAAATAAATGAAAAGCTACATGTTGATGAAGAAAAAAGGTATAGTGATCAAAATTCAGAATTGGAAAAGATTGAAGATGACAATTTTCAGTTGCATGATGTTGATATAGTTGATTTTGATTCAAATATACTAATCACTAAGGAAGAAGATCTGCAATGTGAAGGAGAAATATGGCAGTTTGATCAAGAATCTGTAGCTGAAGGAGAGTTGCTTGATAAGAAACAAGAAGGGGTAGAATAGCTGTAAGAAGAAGATGGAGAGAGGGTTAAGTGTTTAGACTTGACAATTGAAGAAGATATCTTGAAGGAGATAGAAAACCTTGATGGAGAGTTTTTAATTGAGGAACCAAAAAAGTTTTTTGTATATCAAAGTAAGAGCAGTTGTTGGAAGAATTGGCAGTCTTAGAATATGCCATTAATCATGAAGAGAAGAACAAAATTTGTCTTATGACAAGATTTGAGGAGTTAGAACATTATTGTGAAGAAGAAATGAAGATAAAGGACCAAGAAGTCATATTTGAACAACAAGTGTGGGTTCAAAAATTTGGAGAGACCCAAGGGTCTCAAATTTTTGCTTCTAATTTTGCTTTGAATGGTGATTGTACAGATTTGCTGGATAAGGAGGTGAAGTACTTGGAGAAGAGATCTCTTATAAGAGCTCAAGAAGAAAGAATGGGAGTTGATATCCTCATTCAAGAGGATGAATATGTGAAGAAGAAGGCTACAATGAAGATGAAGAGACAACAAGATATACTTTGGAAGGAACAGACAACAAGCAAAAGAAGACACAAGTGTGGTAGTTAAGAACATGCACATTTGTATGAAAAATTGAATGAAGAAGACATTTTTTTTGTAAAAGTTTTACTTTTGTAAATGGGCAAACAAATGAAATTCATGAGCAGGAGCTCATGAAACTTTTTAACCCTAGGAATCTGATGCAGGAGCATCTTGGGAGTGCGTAGATATGCTAGAAATATGGTTAAAGATTTCTTTCAAAAATTATTGTAATTCACAAATCCAGTTCATGGACACTTGTCAAGAGGAGAGGATAGGCTTATTTGAGTATTATAAAGGTCAAACTTAGTTATTGACAACCGTATTATCATGTAAAATCAGGAGAGTCAGTCATAAGTGGCATAGGATTGATAGTAGTTAAATAATTCTATGTTTAAAAACATTTGTTGAGTCTTTTTAGGAATTGGTTAAGTGGTGTTAGTAATAAAATAGGATTATTTAAATATGGCGAGGAGTAGTGTAGGAAGTAAAATAGGAGGAAGTGTAGGAGCAGGTCTGAGAAAAGGACTGCATTTTGATTTTGTAAAAGATTGTTCTGTATGAAATAAAGGATTTTAAAGAGTATGTGGCAAGGCTTCCCAATATACGCACAGTCCTGAAAGAATATATAATTTGAGTTGGATTTTTATTTTTCTTATTTATTGTTGAATGCAGATTCGATTGGGTAAAGAATCGATATATCTATTTTCAAGGCCACCTGGCCTGGATGTGGGTTGATATATGAATAGAATCTGCATGGAATGTGGTCATGGATTATGAAGAATAAGAGGTGGTTGTAGATGGCACCGCTTTGTTTAAGAACAATGATGACGCGAAGAGAAGAATGTAGAAAAAAAAAGTCTACATAAAAGGTACATGACCTTTTTGGCCTGGAAATATAAGCGTCATCACTTGAACCTCATGGAGCGTGCTTTAAAGAAGAAAATGGCACCATTGAAATTCTTTGAATAGAGCCCCCTTAATAGATGTAAACATGTGAATTCTGTGAGTTGTAGAGTATTGTCTGTTGAAAAGCGCAAAGAACTTGTTGAATCCTTGATTGAATGGAAAGTTGTTCCGGTTGAGTTGAAAAAGGAGAGGTTTTAAATAGTAATCCATTCAAGCAGTTTTTACACAAGCCTGGGAACCTCAAGTCCCTGCAGACGCTTCTTAAGTTCCATGTGGTACCGTGGAGGATTGTTGAAGAAAAATGGGGGAACAAGATGCATTAGACGCTGGCCAATGGCCAGCTTAGGTTGTTTATGAATGGAGATATGAAGAATGTAGATCTAGCTTCCATATCCCACCCTAATGCAGTCATTCAACCTGATGGTGTGATTCATGGCATCGACAAATTGTTGATACCCAAGTCTGTGCAAGATGATTTTAATCAGTGGAAAAGTGGGGTTTCTTTGGCTGTAATGCCATAGGGAGCTCTTGTTGTAGATCTGAGGAAAATCAAATCCACAAAGATAGTTTCTTCCAAGGGTGAGTACAGTTTTTTAAAATACACAAACCTGAAAAACTATATTGTTGTAATTTCTTCTATTTTGATAAGGCCTCTGGCCATGAGAGAACAATATAGGTATTAAGGGATTTATTTCTCATGAGAGTATAGAATGTGTTAGAAAATCAGAATTGAGGATGCAAAAAAAAATGTTACTTTTATTGTCATTGAGGAAGGGATTGTGTCAGGAGGAGGAGCAGTTTATGTTCATTTATCGACTTGTGTAACTGTAATAAAGCAATCCACATAAGATATAGAGGAAAGACTGAGTGCTGATATTATACAGAAAGAACTTTTAACTCCAGTTGCTTTAATTGAAAAGAATGCAGGTGAGGAAGGTGATGTCATCCTTGAGAAACTTTTGACAAATGATGTATACAGAATCTAGCCAAATAGTTTATGGAATTAGGGATTGTGCATCATTTGGTATCAGAGCATTCTGCCCTGCATCAGTTAATGACCCACACAAAATATAGTCTCTATCAGGCAAAGGGTTTATCAATCATTACTAGTCTTAGTCACATAGTTACCTTAGGCTCTTTAGTGTTGAAGACTTGACATGAGTGGCATTGTCTCACATGCTTGTGAGCATCCTTGAAGATAATAGGCCAGTAGTAGCCAACTTTAAGGATCTTATGGGCTATAGTCCTTCTATATGGATGTCCACTTCCCAATTTTTCATGGAAAGTGCTCAAGATCTCTATCACCTCTTCCTTAGAAACACACCTTAGGTAAATGCCTTCAAAGTTTTTCCTGTACAACACTCCATCCTTGATCATAAAATGAACTAAATTAATCCTTAAATCTCTCTTTTTATCTATACTTAACCCTAAAAGACAATAGCTAATTATTAGGAAATGAACAATAGGATAATACTAATCATTGGATTGAAAGCTTTGTTGATCAACTTGTATGACACTCAGTTTGAGATTAGTATTGGAAATCAATTAAATTAAACCTTGGAACCTTACCAATTTGGTAGTATTCATCTCAATGTCATATTCTTGGAGCAAATACATCCACTTACCTCTCTTTTCTTCGATTTCATTTTGGGTTTGCATGATCTTAGTGGCAGGGTCGGTGGGATTACATGCACCTTATTCGTAAGAATATAATGCCTAATATTTTTCACTACCTTATCCAAAACACATGCTTATTTTTAAATCAAAGAGTATTTCAACTCAACATTTTTAAGGTTAGTTCTCATAAAAGATATTGGATGGTCAATCCATCTATCTTCTAAATTAGAATTACAACTATTGTATGGTCAAAAGCAAAGGAGTAAAGATATAAGTCTTTAGTAAACTCTGGACTTATCAACATAGGGGGTTTTCCAATTGATTCTTTGATTTCCATGAAGGCCTTATTTTTATCCTCATTTTAAGTGGTCTTAGTATCTTTCTTCAACATGTCATTCAAAGGTCTCACTATTTCTACAAAACCAAAAATGACTTTCTTACAAATTTTATTCTACCAAAGAATGAATTCAATTCCTTCCTACTATTAGGGGGCTCTAATTAGATATTGCATCTACTCTATTAGGGTCTATAGAGATTCCATCCTTAGTGATAAAATGTCTTATTAGTTTTCCCTCAATATCACAAAAATACTTTGCTATGGGTTGAAAAAATCCCATACCTTCTACATCATTCAAATACGTATTATAGGTGCATAATATGATCCTCCCTATTTAAAAAAAATAAAGTCAGAGCATCCATGTCTATGATAATGAAATTACCTATGAGACCTTGGAAAGCATGATACATAGCCCTTTGAAAAGTGGCTCTTGCATTTATAAGTCCAAATAGTATTCTTTTTTAGGCAAAGGTGCCCACTTAATAGTAAATGCAATTTTCTTTCTATCTTCCTTGTTCACCAGCACCTGATTATAACCTAAAAAACCATCAAGAAAAGACATCATAGTAGAACCAAGAAAAATTTGGATTACTTGGTCAAGATAAGGTAGGGGTAATTATCCTTTTCATATGCTCTATTTAGATTTATAAAATTAATACATAATCTAATTTCACCATTTTTCTTCTTGAATGGTACTAGGTTAGCTATTCAAGTGGAGTGTCTAATGTAAAATACTATCTTATCATCTAAGAGCTTCTTGAAATATTTTTATATTATTGGTTCTAATATCAAGTTGATAGGCCTTTTCTTTTATCTAAAAGGTTTGTAGTTTTCCTTTAAAGGTATGGTATGTGTTATGACCTGTATACACTAGAAAACTGCACACTTACATTTTTCGATGACTAAATCCCTCGAGACCCTATAAAACATTCTTAAACCTTAACCAACTAATTTTAACCTAACCAAATCACTATTATCCTATTAATATAGTAATATTTTAAATTACTATTTAAAAGTACTATTCACTATCACTATTCACTATGGGACCCACTATCACTATTCATGATGACATGGCATGTGACAGGACATGTGATATAGAAAGTGACATGGAAGGTGATATGGTGAGTGTCATGGCTTAGAAGTGAGGTGGCTTGATATGGGACATCATACCCCACCTGAGGACCTTTTACAAGGTGCTTAATGATCTCATTTAAACATCATAAGGCCCCCCTTGAAATATGGAAAATTTCCCTTTAAGGGGCCATCATATAAGGTGCTTTGGGAAAGACAAAGGGCAGCCATTTTTAACTTTTTAACCAAAATGGGAGACTAACCAACCCAAATTCGAATCCCCACCAACCTCATTTTTGACTCATTCATGCACCACATGGAAAATTGCACCACATTTTGTGTGTCATCTCTTTAAGTTATTGAATGAAGATAAGTAAAGGTGGTAAAAAGTCTTTGGTCTCATTTAAAACTATGTGCATAATTCCCTTTCAAAATTGGATTCATGTGCAAGGTGGGAGACACACCAACCTAAATTAAGACCCATGATAAAAATGGGAATTCCCAACAACCTCATCTTTGAATAATTCATTCACCACATGGGAGATGGTGCCATACTTCTACTATTACCTCTTTTGGCATGGTTCTTGACAACAAATGCTATAAATACCCCCCTCTCCTTCACCTAAGGAAGTTGGAAGTTAGTATTTGTTATGAACATCTTGTTTTAGGTATTTTAAGGAGGTAATCATTTTTGAGGTCATACACATCTTATAATAAAATAAATCTAAGCAATGAAGCTCTACCTAAATTGCCACGGGATTCCTTCATCACATCATCAACAATATCAACCACATCAACAAGCCTCAATGTAACTTTATTTGTTTTTATATTATTTAATTGAGTTATTAATTTTATTACCTTGGAATATACCCCTTAATCTACTTTAAATATTCATACATTGACCTCCTTTACCACTCTTGCCATTGTAATTCCATTTACCTCCTTTTGCCCTCTTTGCACATTTACCACCTCCACCCTCTTTGATCCCTCATAATTTTGCTACCCTAGGTACTTGATATTTTATCTTTTTCAACCATAAATACCTCTAATTTTATTATCTCAATAAATCCCAACCAAACCATTATTTTTACCCTTATCAAATTACCAAAACCAAAACAACAACCTTGCCTTAACCAATTTTCAGCATTAGTATAATCAAACTAGTTAACTCATTTTGGTTAACTTATCAAAGCATATAATTTTCTCAATTAATTTTCTATCATTTGATATATTTTATTTTAGTTTTAAATTTATTTAAATTATATATATATATTTTTTATCATTTCAACTTAAGTGTTAAAAGTAGGTGGATTGACAACCTCTTAGAAAGCTTTCACTTTTGGGATCTAGCTCACGCTAGGCAATCCACCAAACTACTTGTTTAACCAACAAGTTTTGTGGTAATGATTTATTATTTTAGATCATTATTACCTATCCAAAAAGGATTTCTCAAAATTTATACATTCAACACACGTGCATTCAACATTTATTCTTCTACACACCCTTCTTAACTACTTTCTTCTTTTCACATTTAAGAAAAAATGAAAATTAGATAGAAACATTTTGGCACGCCTAGTGGGACCCTTGAGTTTTTTTTGGGTTCATAAATGTTTTAGGACATTTATTTGAATTATTAAAATGTCATTTATCTAGAAATTTCATTTCTAAAATTTAAATGTTCCTTTTTTCCTTCTAAAAATGTAAGTTTTAGTCTCTTTTCTTTCTAAAAATCAGAAAAAAAAAATTATCATTCTTTTTTTTGAATTTATAAAATAAAAAAGAGCATTCATCCTAGGATTAGGATGGAATTTTAACATTTTATTTATGAAAATTTTATTTATTTTTATTTTCATTAAAAATAAATAAAAGAATTTCCTTTTGGTTAAAATTAATTGCATCCATTGTTTGCTTGTGTTGGTTAGCTCATATAGTTTAGTTAATCAAGTACATTAACCATAGCATCATAAATGTTACACAAACCAAAAAAATTTCACAAGTAAACATCAAACATGCTTGAGACAAGGCCTGAATAGGATTTCACCACCTACCAAATCACCTTGCCCCCTCCCAGCTATCATACTTAGATTTGATCACCAAGGGGATAACCAACTTAGTTCTCTATCTGAGTATAAGCCTCAAAAATCAGTATATATTGGCTAAGCACCCACACTATATGTGGAATCATGAAGTGAGGGGAGAAAGCCCAAAGTACCAAGCCATGTATTGAAATCTAATACAGACTTCTCCTTGAGCACCTAAACACAAACCAAAACCAAACATAGAATACCTTGTTTAGGACCTATTCTATAGATCATATTTATTCTTCACACTTTCTAAGGTATAAGCCAAAAGAGAGATAATTAAAACTCTAGGATTTAATGTATATTAGTGTATGGTTTTATTTCCTTAAATATTTTATTTTGCTTACTTCTTGTTTGAGGTGTGAGCTTCATTTCTCTCAATTCTTCATATAGTCTTTACCAGACTATAAATTGAAGAATCTAACCAATCAAGAACCTATTTTCCAATACCTCATCTCCACTACCTTGTTTAATGGAGAACTTTCCTATTTTCTCTCCTAGATATCCTAACTTTACTAAGATCTTAGAGAACAATCCTTTCACCTTAAATCATTACCTTTCATCACAAGCCACTTATGCTCTCTTCCTTACCAACAATAAACCCAGCCTTGTCTACAACCAACCTAATCCTGTCTAAAACCAACACAACCTTGTGTATAACCAACCCAACCCAATCTATAATTAGCCTAACCTTACCTATAACTCATCAAAATACAACTTAAACTAACCCATAAACTATCAACCTTCACCCAAACTACCACTTGAGTTTATTGTAGTGATAACAAACTGGATAGCTAGACTAGAGTCAAAACTTAGGCCATCTATTTCTGGTATCCATGATCAATCAAACCTCACTTACAACTGAACCATGGCCTATCATCAACCATTTAATTATTATCATGCCCAAATAATAACCTATCAACATTTATCATCTCAATCACCCCAACCTTGTCAAAGCTTATGCCATTCACCCCAACCATCATATCAACCTAAACCCACCTTGTTAACCCAATCAATTTCATCACCCTTAACTAATCAACAAACTTATAAATCAACCTATAAACCTAACCAAATTATTAACCTATCAAACCAAATATCTTCTTCAAGCCAACCAAATAACTTACAAATATTTTCACACCCTAATGTGATAACTGAGACATTGGTACACCCTCTTCTAGCCCTTAGTAAACCTACAACTGAAGAAACTATACTAACACCAACCTTAACCAATACACTTGTTGACAAAGTAAAACCTTTACAAAATTCCTTAAAAACCACAATTAAAGAAACCAAATAATCTTTTCCACTTCCCCTTTTAGTGAATCAAAGCCAACCAAAATCATCTCACACTTATGAGGTGCACACGATCGATGTTGTTATTGATAAACCTATGACCACTACTTCTTCCACCCCACTCATTGAAGTGGGGGAATCACTTACTATTCCTTTGGATAACCAAACAAAGGAAGCAACAACTTCCTTCCTTTCACTTGACACCATTACACCTTCCCCCCCACCATAGACTCACCTCCTCTTCCTCTGAAAATCATTCCTTTAGAAGAGGTCACCTTATCCACTCCATCCATGGAAGAAAAATCTTCTCTAAATTTTTGAACCTTCCACAAAAAACATAGATGGGAAAACCATTCCCTCTTCTCCACCCAAGGTTTTAAGATTTGAAATCAATGATAAAGGAACCAAACCTATCAACAAGCCCTTTTCTAGGCTAGTACAAAGCCTAGAGTTCACTTCTCAACCCAATCTCTATATAGCCATTTTTTGGAATCATCTTGGCCTTCCCTATCAAAACAAACAAGAACCATTGACTTCACTTGAATCCACCCTCAAACCTATCACTACCTCAACCCATCCTCAAATATTCCCTCCTCCAAAACCATAGGGGAGCCATCCAACCCACTCCCATCTAAAATTGTTAAATATCCTTACACCTCTTTGACCAAACCCAACAAGAATCTAAGAATGCTTCCTATTCCTACCATATCTCACCAATCTTTGAAATTGGACATAACTCCATCAAGTCCATCAAAGAAAACTTTGACTAAACCTATTGAAAGGATGGAATCTCTTAAACCATCTTGAAATAAACCCATGCCACCCTTCTCTTAAATATTCTAATTCTAAACCAACAAAGCAACCCCAACCTATCCAATCTACTAAAACCATTCCAAAACTAACAACTTCTAGGGTGAAGCCTACACCTAAGAAGGCTCCCACTCCAAAGCCCAAAAATCCATCACCCCAATGCCTTTAATTGAATCCTATTCAACCATTTTATAATAATTGTTACAAACCTAATACTTAACCTTACCACCTCTCAAATGTTTCCAACCTAACAAAAATTTTGACCCTTCATGTCCTCAATCAAAATGGTTTAATGCCAGCTTAGTCTGTGCATACCATATGACACCTGGACATGACATAGAGAATTAAAAATCTCTCAAAGAACTCATCCACAACTTATATGAGGATAATATGTTATCAGATAAACCTCCCTTAACCAAGCCATCCCAACCTAACAAAAAAACCAAAACTACCCCACCACCCATAACTTTTGCAATAAAAACTAATTTTAAGAAGGCTCCCAAAACTAAAAGCCTATCACCTCCAACACCTTTACATGAATCCTATTCAACAATTTTACAAAGGTTATTGCAAACCTCTCCTTAACCTTACCACCTATCAAACCTTTTGACCCTATCAAAACTTTCAACCCTTCATGCCCAAAACCATTATGGTATAATGACCACCATGTGTGCTCTTACCATAGGATACTTGGATATGATACATAGCACTACAAGGCTATTAAAACCATTATCCACCACCTTTATGACAAGGATAATATGTTATTTAATGAACCTCCTTTAAGCCCATTACCAACCCAACCATCAACCAAACCTACCCAACACTTGCCTATTTCCCCATTCTCACCTAAGAGTGAGGAGGAACTGAAGTAGCAACCTAAACCAATACTTCCTTTTATCCAAACCATCCATTTTGTTACCCACTCTTGGGTCCAAAAAAAGGATAAGATAAAGGATAAAATGTCCATTCCATGGATATACCCTTCAAAAACTTAACATTATAACCAAACCCAACCACAAAAACCTTCACTTTGGGATCTTTCCCCCTACCCCCAATGCAAAGAGTAAATTGGGGGAAATTTCCTTCCATAAGGCTTTAACCATTTATCAACTTCTACCATACCTTAACCATTAACTGCACTAACCCTTGGACTTTTTTGCCTCAACCTATCAACCAAACCTATCCATCAACCCAACTCAAACAATGTGGTATATCAAATTGGGGAAACCCATTTGGACACCACTCAACCTATTTGGGATTCACATTCTCCCATATAACCATTAGATATTACCCTTATCCATAAAACTTAATGAACCTTACCTTAACCCTTAGGATTTCAATATTAGAGACCTCATCCTAAAGGAAAACTGACATGTGACCAACATGGAAAAATGTAAATGAGACAAGCTTGATTTCAATTGGATTGGACCCTACATTATTACCCATAAGTATGGATCAAGAGCTTATCATTTGTATTCTCTCGAAGACAAACCAAAACCTAAACCTCTCAACACTTTGCATATGTGTCCATTTTTCTGTTAAGGAAGGATCAATCTCACTCTTTTTGTCTAACTTAAGCTCATCCCTTGATTATGAGATTTTAACCTTTACCCATATTTCTCCTCTCCTTTTAAGGATAATTGATTACAATATAGAACCATGTGATTAACCATCATAGTCATATCCTAATCCTAAATGTGGGTACCATGGATCCACCCATAACATGGTTCTCATGGATACTTTTCATCTCTAACAAGATAGAATTCCATGGTATTTGTCTCTAAAAAAAAACCCATACCTTTTCATATCATTAACCTTCTTGAGTTAAAATTTTGACCTCATAAAGGTAAACCTCTAAACCTAATTAGACATGTTCATGTCTAAAAAAATCACATCTAAAAATAATTTGAATACCAAAATACTACTTGGGTCAATATCTTAAGCATTACAAACTACTCCCTTGAAGGAAAACTACCCAAAAATAAAATAAAAATTGCCAAATATAAGGTAGACTTCTCCCTTTAAGGATAGCTATCAAGATCATTAAACAAGCCACTAAACTTAGACCACTCCCTTGAAGGATGGATAAGTTAACTTTTTCAAAAGAAGATAAATTCCTTAGAAGCTTCCTACATCAATCAACTTGCCATATATAAAAATAGAGCAAAAGACCCACTATCAAAATCAGAGCAAATTTTAAATAATATTGAAATCCATGATCGGCTCTCAAAAAGCATAATAAGTTAGAGGCTGCAATCAACTTTCACATGTAGACTTCCTACATTGATCAGTCTACATCTAGGATATGACATGGACTTGTCTATATCATTCTTAGGTCACCTATAGAAGGGGAAAACTAATTCACATGAGGTTATCATACTTATCACACATTACCCTTCACACCACCTATCACCCATATTCCCTTTAGAATATCCATAAATAAAGGGATTTAGAGCTTACTTGACACCTTGTGATCAAGAAACATTTTTTATCAACTAATGACCACTCATAAATAGCATTTAAAGGGCTTATATTCATTACATCTATCCCACTTTGGGTCTATTTTTAGTCCTTGTCAGAAACAAATCATCGTGCCCTATTCTTAATGTGCTTGGTTGATATTTTCATCATGAGTTTTACCATCTAATATTGCAATAATAATAATCATTCTTTTTACATTAAGTAAGATTACAACAACCTTAACCATACCAATCATAACCATAACCATAACATTCATAAGTATCCACAAAACCTTAAGCATGATAAAATTTGACTAACGACATCCAATACATAACAAATTATCAATATTTTATTTAGGGTATGAGGAGTTGCATGGAAAATACAAAGTTATTAGACTATCCACGCTTCACCTAAGGCCCCTACATATATTATTTTCCTACCTAAGCACTAGGCTGATTGTCTGGTGACTTTGGATTTATGTTCAACCATCCTTCTACTTGATTACTCCTTGAACTAACATTCCCTATCTTAGTAGTTGATAAAGGGTATACTCTATTCTCATCTTTTGCATTATCCCCATAAGATGAGAATCATATTCCACTCTAGGTCTTTCACCCTGATTGCCTATCATAGCCATTACATCCCTTTACTCTGGTTGTTTTGATTGCATTATTACTACCAATTGTTGCCTTATCACACATCCCCTTGGATAGTGAGGGTTCCATCCATAGGTAGGCCTATGGTCATGTTCTCCAGCCCTACATCTTGTGTAGTGAAATTATCATCTTATTCATTGATATAGAGGTAAGCATTCAGGCTCAATCTCAAGCTGTGGGTGCCTTCTTCTTCTTGTTAATCTAATAGTACTTCCATTATTACCATTACATGTTGTAATATCCAATAGATCCACACATTCACCATATTGATTATTTTAGGTTATAGGGGTTACTGATTATCTCTACCATTTTTCCCATTGTTCACCATCTTCAATCTTGTGTAGTTCTCTACATTCTCTATAACCTACAAAACCAAACAACTTAATGATAGACATTCATCCTTATCATGATTCTTTAAATAACATACCTAACCATTATTCCTCATTAACATGATTCTCCATTCCACCAATGGGGAAGGCCATATGATGTCATTGATTCCCTTAAACAATATTTCCACTTGAAATAGTCATGTCTATTTACCTTTTCATATGGACACATCACCATCGATCTAATTGGTTGCCTCAATAATGCCATTATACATCATTATGATATATTTTTGTTTCCCTTATCATCTGATCCACATCCAATGTCTTTCTTTACTTTTTCATCTTGTGGTCCTTATGGGTCTGGAGGTCATTTTCATCATTATCACCTTTAGCTTGGTTGACATAAATTAGCTTCCAACCATGGGTCACTATAATGATCACACCTTCAAAACTACGACTATTACTAGTGATGGTAACTCCTAAATGCTTGCCATTGAAGCTCCCCCTCTGATCCAACTATTTATCCAATCTCCTAGGCCATACAACTTCTTATTTGTTAGGCCTAACCTAGCAAAACCCCAAGTCATTGGTTCCAAGGAACTAGGATAGAAGATGCAAACATGGCTACCTTTCATCTAGCCTACCCATGCAACTCTTGGGTTAGGCATGATCTATCTTCTATCCCTCAACATGCTACCAATTTTCTACCTTGGAGAATCTACTTAGCCATCAAAGAAATTCTTTGTAGGTAATCACTTTGCTATTGCCCATAAAAGTTATCTTGTAGTAGTAATAACCTTGGCTAAAGTGACTATGCAGATACTGATAGAAGCCCATTTCCTAAAACTCGGCTTGTAATAGTAGATGTTATCTCCAAGCTTCTACCCTCACATAATTTTAGAAGGTGCAACCTCCTTATAAAATCACTTATTCTTTGGATTAGCTCTATTGAAGGTCATTTATGGTGTTTAACATTGTGTTCTCTTCTTATTTATCCTACCTTACCCATCCATGTCTCTCATCCTAATAATTTTGGGATCATTATGGTAATTATTCACCAATATACACCATGCACCTTCACCAAAACCCAAAACCTCTATTTTAAAAAACCTTCTCCATCAACCCAAACCAACCTATGTGGTCCATCAAATTGGGGCAGCCAATTTGAACACCACTCACCCAAACCTTGTTGAACTACATTGGCCTAATGTCCATAGACTATGTAGGCATTGTTTCACTTCTATAGGAAGCTTAGCCACTAAAAATTAATTCCCACCCACTTTTTATTCTCACTCATTTACACTACTAACAATGCCCTCTTGCTCAGGGTGTGCTACATCAAGGAAGTTTTGAATTATTTCTTAAGCATCCTTTTTTTTAAACACCATCTAATACTTCTTAAGTTTTTCCCCCATTGCTAGGAGAACTACATTAGCCTGAGGTGTTTTTGGACTATGTAGGCAACCCTCACTCAATGAGGTCAGCTTGACCACATCCTTTCATTTATTTTCCCTTCTCACCTAATATCTTTTCCTCCACCCCTTGACCTATCTCCTCACCACCTCCCTCCCTTTAGCTTGTCAATCTCTTTTAGCCACTTTTTACCAACCTTGCCCCTATCTCTTTTATCTTCTTTTTCCATCCTCATCATTTCCCCCTGTCCTTGGCAATTTATCACACCCTCCTCATCACTCTCATTTCCTCACCAATTCCACATCATAATGTACATCTTGAAAGCTTTCTATTTCTTCTATTGCTACACTTTTTCTTTACATGTACCACCATTATCTATCATTTTGCCACTCTTCCCACCTTTCCCATTTTCCATTCTTCTTGTTTACTTTATTTTCATCCTTTCAGATTTTTTGTCTTCTTTTTTTTGTCCACAACTAGTTTTTACCTAGGTATTTATGATTTGGGAACCCTTCCATAATTACCACTTTTCTTCTTATCAATTCTTGCCTTTTAAATTTTGCATTCCTCTCGGTACTCACTTGTATTTTGCATCTGTGTGAGTATCCATGCTTTATATCCCTAATTAAATTCTTCCTTTTTCTTCTTATCATCCCTAATATTCATCCCTTATTTTCATCTCATGCCATTTCATTATGTTCCCCTATTTCTTCACCACCTCACCCTTTTTAATCTTGTCAACTTCTTCTAACAAGCTGATTGATGCATACCTTATCTCTTCAACTTCTTATTCACCCACCCTTCACTTCCCGTTATTTTTCTTAACCACTTTCCCATTTTCCATCCTATTTTCATCTCCAAAACAACCATAACTTTTTCTTCATTATTATTCTCCTTGTTTATCATCATCCATGCTTACTTAGTCAAGATACCACCTACTTCTTCACTATCCTTTCATCCTATTTGTGTCCTCATTTCACTCCTTTCTTCTCCTATTTATAGATAAGATTGGGTTGGTTGTATACAAGGTTAGGTTTATTGTTGGTAAGGAAGGGAACATAAGTGATCAGCCTAACCTTACCTATAAATGATCAAAATCCAACTTTAAGAAACCCAAAAACTATCAACCTTCAACCATACTACCACCTACGTTTGTTGTAGTGATAACAGACCAGATAGCTAGATTGGAGTTAAAAATTAGGCCATCTATTTTTGGTATCCATGACCAATCAAACCTCACTTAAAACTGACCAATGGCCTATCATTATCCATTTAATTATTATCATGCCTAACCAATAACCTATCAACATCTATCATCTCAATCATCCCAACCTTGTCAAAGATTATGCCATTTCCCCCAACCATCATATTAACCTCAACCCACCTTGTTAACCCAATCAATTTCATCACCCTTAACTAATCAACCAAATTATCAATCCAACCAACTTATTAACTTATGAAACCAAATAGCATCTTCAAGCAACCCAAATAGCTTACAAATAGTTTCATGACCTAGTGTGATAACTAAGACATTGGTACACCCTATTCTGGCCCTTAATAAACTTACAACTGAAGAAACTCTAATAACACCAACCTTAACCAATCTACTTATTGACCAAGTATAACCTTTACAATTTTCCTTACAAACCAAAAAGAAACCAAACAATCTTTTCCACTTCCCCTTTTAGTAAATCAAATCCAACTAGAATCATCTTACACTTATGAGGTGCACACGATCAATGTTGTTATTGATAAACCTATGAATACTAATTCTTGCATCCCACTCATTGAAGTGGGGTAACCACTTCCCTTTCCTTTGGATGACTAAACAAAGGAAACAACCACTTCCTTCCTTTCACTTGACATCATTACACCTTCCTCTCCCACCATAGACTCACCTAATCTTCTTTTGGAAATCATTCCTTTAGAAGAGGTCACCTTATCCACTCCATCCATGGAAGAAACATCTTCTCTAAATTTTGAACCTTTTACCAAAAACATAGATTGGGAAACCTTTCCCTCTTCTCCACCCAATGTTTTAATATTTGAAATCAATGATAAAGGAACCAAACCTATCAATAAGCACTTTTCTAGGCTAGTACAAATCCTAGAGTTCACTTCTCAACCTAATCTCAATAGATCCACTTTATGGCATCATCTTGGCTTCCCCTATCAAAACAAATAAGAACCCTTAGATTTACTTTAATCTACCCTCAAACATATCACTACCTCAACCCCATCCTCAGATATTCCATCCTCCAAAACCATAGGGGAACCATCCAACCCAATTCCATCTAAAATTTTTAAATATCCTTACATCTCTTTGACCAAAACCATCAAGAATCTAAGAATGCTTCCTATTCCTAGAATAGCTCACCAATCTTTGAAATTTATCTAACTCCATCAAATCCATCAAAAATAACTTTGACTAAACCTATTAAAATGGTGGAATCTCTTAAACCATATTGAAATAGACCCATTCCCCCCCTTCTCTTAAATCTTATATTTCCAAAATAACCACTCAACCACAACCTAACCAATCTACTAAAACCATTCCACAACCAATATCTTCCAGGGTGAATCTTACACCTAAGAAGGCTCCCACTCCAAGGCCCAAAGATCCATCACCCCCAATGCATTTACTTGAATCCTTTTCAACCATTTTAAAAAGGTTGTTGCAAACCTCTTCCTTAACCTTACCACCTCTCAAACATTTCCAACCTATCAAAACTTTTGACCCTTCACATCCTTAATTAAAATGGTTTAATGCCAACTTAGTCTGTGCATACCATAGGAAATTTGGACATGATACAAAGAATTGTAAATATCTCCAAGAACTCATCCACAACTTATATGAGGATAATATGTTATAAGATGAACCTCCCTTAACCAAGACATCCCAACCTAGCTAAAAAACCAAAACTACCCCACCACCCATAAATTCCATAGTAAAAACTAATTTTAGGAAGTCACCCATAAATAAAAACCTATCACCTTGAACACCTTTTCATGAATCCTATTCAACCATTTTACAAAGGTTTTTACAAACCTCTTCTTTAACCTTACCACCTGTCAAACCTTTTGACCCTATCAAAACTTTCAACCCTTCATGACCAAGATCATCATGGTACTATGACCACCATGTGTGTTATTACCATAGGATACTTGGCCATGATATGGAGCACTACAAGGATCTTAACACCATTATCCACTACCCTTATGACAAGGATAATATGTTATTTAATGAACCTCCTTTGAGACCATTACCAACCCAACCATCAACCAAATCTACCCAACACTTTCCTATTTCCCCATTCTCACCTAAGAGTGAGGAGGAACCAAAGAAACAAACTAAACCAACACTTACTTTTATTCACACCATCCATAGGGTTACTTACTCTTGGGTCTAACAAAAGGATAAGGGAAAGGCTAAAGTGTCCATTCCATGAACATACCCTTTAGACCCTCAACATTATAACCAAACCCAACCATAAACACCTTCACTTTGGGATATTTTTCCCACCCATGCAAAGAGTGAAATAGGGGAACTTTACTTCTATAAGGCTTTAACCATTTATTAACCTCTACCATACCTTAACCATTAACTGAATTAGCATGTGCAGACTTTTGAGACTTATTAGGCTTCTTAGACAATAATTCCAAAAATAGATCCTTTTATTCTATAATCCAAGTCAATTAATGTAAGGTAATATTAGATTTGATATTTTTCATTTCCTCTAATATATTATATCTAGTCCTATGTAAACAATTATATGCATCAACATTGGGTTTAGATGTAATTGCCTTAGGAGGCTTTGGATTATTATTTGATGTAGTATCAGGAGGAGTGTCAAAGTTATTTGGAGGAGTTAAAGTGGTCAATGGTTGATTATTATTCTTATTTATTAGAGGATAAGTCTTATTTAAAAATTTCTAAAAATCATGAATCTCTTCAAGAATATCCTCAGGTTCATTGTCCTCTTGGAAAGGGAACTCAAATGTCTCCATCATGAGAGTTGAATCAGATGATCTATATGACCTTGAAGAACTAGATGTACCTACATCACAATACTTATTAGGGACCACTTCAAAATTATTTAAATCTTCTTAAAAGGCTTCAAAATCATTAAAAAATTCAACACAATCTATTTCCACATTCTTAGAAGTGAAATGAACTCTACAATAGTCAGGTAAAGCATCATTAACAAGATTTATATTAGGGACATTTTTGCTAGCAGATGGTTCATTATTTTTGTTGTTGTGGTAACTATCATTATAAAATTTGTTATTGGACCTATTGAACCTTTGAAAGGAAAAATTCCTAGCAAAGCTCTCTCCAGTATTGCCTACTTACTTTTACAACTGAAGGAAGTCAGTGCTAAGATTTTGAACCATTTTAAGCATAAATTCACTCTCATTCTTTGGTGTCTTAGAATTATAAATTTGAGTATTAGTATTATCTATAGGCATTAAATCTTTCTGATCTTGTGTATGAGATCCATTGGCAAAGTTGTTCAAGGATCCTAGGTTTAGAGTAGGATATGCATGAGTCAAAGGTAGTTGATTCAAGACTAAAAGTTGGTTCAGGGTAGGAACATTTTGGTTGGCATTAGTAATGACATTTAGAATATGTAAATGTGGATTGACATTAAGAATGGAGTATGATAATTATCTTTGGGGTTTAATCTAGTCATTAATGATCACAACCTTGGCATAAGCTAAATCTAATGTATTCATGCACCCAACAACTCTCTTTATAAACATGGAAGTGAAGGGATCTAAGGCATCCTTATATATTTCTAAAGCTAAAGCATTATCAAGTCTATAAGGAGCTATGTTCCTACTAAACATCTTCTAGAGTCTAGCATTGAAGTCTCTTATGGGATCATTTACATCTCTTTTCACTATGGTGAATTATTGGTACAAGACACAGGGACTAATGATTTTACCAAATTGAACAATGAAAACATTGTTAAAATCAACCCAACTAGTAATGTAGTTTTTAGGAAGGTTGAGAAATAATTCATATGCAATAACTTTGAAAGTAAAAGGGAATAGTCTACATGATACATCTTCATGAGTCACAATCGATAATCTTAAATCAACTTTTAAACTCTTAATATGTTCTTAAGTGGTTATAATTCCATTAGGACTAAATGTTGGAAAATACTTTTTGGGATTATGAGGAAGGTCATGTACCACACCTAACACATTGATTGAATAACCACCTAACTAAACCATACCTTGATAGGGTTCAAACATAGGAATACCCTGAATTGGTGAAGTTGGAAAAGAACTTGAGAGGCTGCACTTGCCTTTGTCTCACCTAGATCTCCTATGAATTTATAATGAAAGTAGAGGTTATCTAATCTCTAAATGTGACCTTGTCCTAAGTATTGGTAATTATAGCTTATGGGCTTTGAAATCATGTTTTAAATATGATGTGCCAATCTTATATTTGTAGAGAAAAATGATCAAACTTGTACATTAAGCAAATTTTTCAAAGATTTATATAATGGATGACAAAGGACATCAATATTTAACTAAGCTAGCTCAAATATGTATCCAAACATGTAAGTATGAGTGATATTTACATGTTTAAGCTCAAATAAGCTTAAATTTATAAAGGATCTATTAATATTTGATAAATGCAACTATTACTAACCTCAAACCTGTTGAATTGACAAAGCTTAAGCCATATTTACCACAATTAAGCATATACTTTTAAAGAACATCAATATTTGTCTAAAATAAGCATAAAGACTAGTCTAAGACCATAAAAATAAATGATATTTACATAATTTAGCAAAGAATGACATAATTGTGGAAAGATTACACCAATATTTAAACATACTTCACAAGAATGATAAAAAACACTATAAATCTACAAAGATCTAACTAGGCCTTCTTTCTAGCGCTAGTGAAGCCCCTCCTGTTGATCCCTGAATATGTATCACAGGTGCCCAGAGTGTTCAAGAAACATTTTTCATTTCTAAATTCTTGAGAATTTAATGTATGAGTTGTAGGTTGTGATAATATTATTATCAATTGATGGAAAAGAGGCAGAACAAGTGATTTGTTTCACAAATTTATATTAATTTGGTGGTTGGGAGCCATTGTGGCCAAATAACTAACCTATGTAAAATATGAAGTATTATATGCTAAGAAATGTGAATTATGATCAAAATATAATGTAAAAAATAATCTAAGATGGATATTTACAATGGTAATTAAACTATAATAAATTGATTAAAAGGAGCAATAGGAAGTGTAGAGTAGTGAAGAAACATGTTACTGATACTCATTCCAAACATCATGACAAAGTTCAAATTTCATCTAGACATGAACTTAACCAATGTATGCTATGAAGTAGAATAAGGTCAAATCCTATCATACATCAGGCAAATATCTAAGGATTGTGTGAAATAAATCAAATAAAAACCAAATTCACTTTTAAGATTTAATCCTGTAAGCAAACAACATTAGCCTAAATGCAAGAAGAGTAAAGAAAATGAAATGAACTTAAGAAATTTTAATTAACCTAATATTGGCACAAGTTAACAACTCTGAATTCAAAGGTGCACATCAATAATTGATAAGAACAATTCAAATATGGAAATTAAACAAAGAAAGTGAGAGAGAAGCTATGATACCAAACACATGGACAAATATTAGACAAACTTTATAGAATTCCCTACTGGTACTACTTGTTCCAAGTTTACAAAGTAATTTTAGATCTAAGAACTCCCTCCCTTTTAACAATTGACAACAATCCTTTTATATAATGCAAGGAAGTATGTTAGTTAGTCATATCTAATTAGAAAAGTACAAGTGTTTGGATAGTTGTCCTTTCTACAAATGTTTTAGAGTACACTAGACTTTCTTTAATGGATTGATCTATAGGCAATGCATTTTACAAGCTATGCATGCCTTTACAAAAATAATACTCTATTTAAAAAAATATACAATGTTAAGCTATAAAACTAATAGTCCTAAGACAACTAATCTGACTTTGAGAATCCTCTATTGTAGTTTTATCTCTCTAATAGGATCTTCATTCTGTAATGTTGTTCCTCAATTAGTTTATGGTTAATAATTGGTTTCATGAAGAGCTCCTTCATTTGAACTGCTAAGCTCTTATGGTCTTTATCTATCCTTAGTAATTCCTTTTTGATTTTTTTGGCTTCATTAGTATTTTCCTTTGTAGTTAGAATCATATTCATGCTACTATGATTATCAGCATCAATGTTACCTATGCTTTGGTTCCTTACCCCTTGCATAAATTGGGATGCTCTTTTCTTGAATTCATCATCTAAAATTAGACCAATTTGACTGGTTATGGTGGGATATTTGACTAATATTCCCAATACATACACTTCTCTATCCTCCAAATATTTGAGATCATTTAAAAGATTTCCCATCTCCTAGGACCACTTGTTCACACCTTCCCTTGAAACATTTTTTGAGCTGTCATTACTAAAAATTCTATTAAATTGCTCACTAGTGGACTATAATTCAATTTCTAGGTCAAATTATCTTACATAAATGATAATTCAATCTTTATTGGCTCAATTATAATTCTCACAAGGTCTTATTAGGGTTCTTATGCTTTCTAGGGTTTTTTTGAAGGTTTCCTTGGAGTTTTAATGGTGGTAAATTGTCAAACTCATATGAAATTCATGCCTTAGATTTTATGTATATAACTTGTTTATACCTTTGCCTTGCCATAAACCTGTAAATTTCTTGGACTGACTGCCCTAGCTTATGTGGTTCTACCATGGCATCTTTGTGGCATTCTATTCACCAATATCTAAAAAAGTGACTATTTCCCTTTGAAAATTCTTCTTTCATTTCACAATGTCTAATTATCCTTAGATGGATCACCACAGACTATTGATCTCACTTTGAGGGATTGAACATGATTGGTTGCTTGTTATGCTACCCATGATTATGAAACTTGTCACTTCTGCATTGACTCTGAAATTTATTGAAATGCTAATGTTCATCTCACACCATTGCTCTTGTTTGCATGAATCAATCACACTATATCAATCTTTATCTATTAAATTGTACCTCCTACTTTGTGAACATTGATTAGAATGTGTATGCTTATCTATGTACCATTGATATTTAAAAGATACTCAAGCTTTAATTTGTGGCCCATAGCTATGCCACATGTCATCTCTACATTCATCTTGACTTTTTAACGTTCATCTCATACCATTGGATTATCCTCATCTGAGTAAACATGCTCCATTAGATCTTGATTTTTGAGGTCAAACACCATTGGTTGTTGAGTGTTCTTTGTCTAATATTGTGACACTTGTCACCCTTTCACTTGTTCGGGGGATCCATTGAAGTTTTGACTTGATATGCATCATTGGATCAATCTAGCCTGAGCAAATGTGTACCATTGATCTCTAGAAAATGCTCAAATTTTAACTTATCATCATGGCCTTGACTTTTTAACTTTATTATTGTACTGTTGATCTCATTTATTTGAGTAAACATAGACCATTGACCCTATAAATAAAAATTATGTTTAAGTTAGTACTCGAGAAAATAAGAAACTTATCATAATGTTTTGGACCATGGTTTTTATTTTGTGTTAATAAACATGAGAAAACCTTAGGTCAAACATTTTAAGCTAAATTTTGAGACATAATAAAGGGGACCCTGCACATAATAACAAAACATGGCATAAATTCTTAGGACAAGGCTTTTAGGCTAAGTCTATAGACATAAGAAAAGGTCCCAGTGGTTAGTTAGACCATGTGGAAATAAAAGGGGCCAAGGGGGCTTAGGAAAATAAAGAGACCAAACATAAAATTTTAAGACTAAGGTTTGGTCATGTTGATAAACATGACTAAACCTTAGGATAAAAATAGAACTAAGTCCATGGCATAATAAATCATTCCCATGCAAATTGTTCCCTCCAAATTTGAATTTGATTCAAAGGGACTTGAGCTAGGGTAACTTGAATGAGGGTTTCAAAATGAATTTAGTTTTATTTTCAATATACCAAAGGTTAATAAAATATTAAATTGACATTAAGCTATGTAATACAAGACATTGCCCATTCCAAATGGACTCCATTGGAGATACAACTTGAAACATACAGATCAAATGTTAGAAATTTTAAGCAAGATTTAATCATAATTATGAACAAATATGCCAACCAAAATAGGTGTGGATGATCTTAAAATAAAGATAAAGTGTAAAACACTCTAATGGTACTCTGATCAGATGAATTTTCAAGTTTAGGGTATAAATTTGCATAATTTAAGACAAGGGTCCCCATTTTTCAAAAATGGGTGTATGTTGACCTCAACACACTCCAAGGCACAAGTTTTAGGGTATTGGGTTTTATAACAACCTATTGGTGGAATAGTAGTGAGAGATATAAATCATATACCAAGATTGGGTTGGCTATGGATGAACCTAAATCTATTTGAAGTAGATGGAAGGATGATGATTTTAACTAAGGTGGACAGGATTTTCAAGGAAACTCAAAAAAAGAGGGAAGAGCAGGGTAGAAAAGAGGCCTATGGATCACACAAGATGAAAACCTTTCAAGACCAACCCTTGAACTAAGGTATAAAAAGGAATCAAAGATAAATATTTTATACCAACTGCTAAAGCACACTAACACTCAAACACAGTTAGGAATCAAAGAGAAATAAAATGCATTAAACTTAAACATGCAAAATTGAAGGTTTCCACATTTTTTAGATTGTTATTGCACATCTACAAGGGGAATTATAATTATCATGAAAAATGCATTTAAATCACCTATAAATTAAAATTAATAATTATATTATAATATAAATCATACACTAACAAAGAACTAAGATACCAAAATAATGGAATGTCTCATACAATCTTTAGAATTGGAAAAGAATCAAGATTCACATATAAAGGCTAAGTCAAGTAGAACTTCCATAAATTTTATATTAATATCAATAGCCAAAATTATCCTTCCATTGATACTAGGAGATTAAAAGTATATATAATATTGAGATGGGGAAGGTCTCATCTCTTCAAGCATTGTCTAAAGACATACATCCAAAAATAAGACTTGTGTCCAATTTCATGCAAAAGGTGAATGTACCATATTGATTGACTAAAATTTAATTATTCATAAAAAATAAAATATATACATGAAATCCCCCTTAAGTTAGGAGATAAAATTATAACTCAGTTGAAACATGAAATCACATATTTATAATTAGATTATCTTAATATGGCATTGCTAAAATAACTCTAATTATAACACAACTGATGTGGAAAAAACTAAAGTTACAATTGAAGTTGTAGGTGGAATAGACACTAGCACTGGGAGTGAACTCTATTTTGTGATTAGAAGTGGGAAATATGTGGGCCTATTTTGCATATTCACCAAGTTGTATCTTACAAGTTGAAAGCTCTGTGTAGGAGCTAAAGACACTTTTTATGTCATGGTTGCATGCTTTGTTCTTCCCTTTGGATATGGAGGGAATGAATTAATTGGAAGTCAACTTCTATAGTCTCAAAATTGAGAAAAGATTTATTGAATAACTAAGGATGATTTTCCATAAATTTATTGTGAATTCCCAATGGAGTGTTAACCTCAACATATAGTGATTCAGTCCAAATTGTCTTGTCTATTATAAAATTTAACAATTGTATTATTTCATCTTTAGTCCTATAGAGTGTGTCTTCAATCTCTTCTCTAAAAATATCTAATGATGCTCGAAAGAGATTCTCAAAAATAATCTTTGGCACCAATTACCATTGTGGAGTTATTACCTAAATTACCCTCAATTTAGTCAAAATAGAGATCATGCCACTTTCTTAGTTTGAAAACTACTACACCAAGGCCCACATCTCTTGATGCCATTCCAATAGGATTTATCTTTTGTATTGATGTAATGTCATGCCCATGTTGATTTAGTAGAATTTATTAAATTCAAGTGGGAATAAGTGTTAGTAGAGTTTTTTGGAGTTTCACTAGAACATGCTAATTATAGGGATAACCTATGATATGGGGAATAACTTATAAGAATTTATAGATAGATATAGATTGAAAACATTTAAATAAAGTTCATAGTTATTTAACATAAGAAAAGTTATTTTCATAATAATCACATATAATTATATGCTAAACAAAACTCTTAACAAAATAAATACAATTGAAATACATTCTTGTTTATATAATTCTATAAAACTCAAGATAAAACATCTGGAAATCATATTAAAACACCATAATGAATCTCCATTACAAGTATTTATATCGAATAAAACAATGATCATATATATTTATATATTATAAGTGTATAAATATAGTATAGTCCTTTTAACATGATTGAGGAAACTATGTAATACAAAATAGAACTACTATAAATCATCTGAACTTGTTCTATTATATCCTGAAGAAATATATACCCTCAAGGTTGTTATCCCTCTAACCTATGAATCCATATTAAGAACATAATTATGTCAACATATATTTTGTTTCATGTCCATGTGTCACATATATTTTTTCAAGTGGTTTGGTACTTTCATTCCCATGCTAGCACTTTCTTGGACTTAAAATGTTATCTTTTCTTGAGACAACATCATAGAGGTAGTTGGTCCGATGCACAAAAGATAGTTTGGAGTCATATGAAACAAAAACCACTCAAGGTTCCATTTATTGGGTTTCACTTATTATGCACTCCTTAGCCACCCTCTCAAGTTTTCAACTAATTAGAAAGCTATCCTACCACCCTTATGGGTTTTTAATAGGCTAGTGAAACTAGGTGGCTACCTTTTATTGGTTTTCAATCAACATGGCTATGTGATTTTATGTGATCCATCTTATAGGAAAAATTAATAGAAAATTTTAAAATTTTCTAATCTATGTTGAAGGTATATGGAAGGTGGAGGAATTTAATATGTGGAAGAGATAAAAGGCTTCAATAATGTCAATGGGGTTGCCTATGATAAAATTGCTATGGTAGTCTTCTATTGTTTAAGGTTTTGGTGTAGTTGGTTGGGTGGAATGAAATAGGGTACATATACTAAGGGTTTTATTGAACCATCTAGGTTAGCTAAATCAATATTATAAGAATTTTAGGCAAGAAATAATTCCTATGCACTTCACAACAATACACATAAAAGAGTTTGAGAATATATGAGTTTTTGAATGTTTCAATCCTCTATAGTGGGAAAGGCAGCTCGAATAGAATCCATATTAGTAATGATATTCATATGGATATGTGAAAGTTTTTTAGTGTGACATTATGATTTAACCCCTACAAATGTATTCCACATCATTTGATTCTACCAGGTTTGGAGTTGTTACATAACAATATTATGAGCTTGAATAAAGGCCTACAATACTACATCTAAACCTATAGAAGTTAAAGATTAGTCGATTAAATTTCCCCTAGAAGTGGTAGTGATATTGAACTTAGGTTATGCACTTCTCTAAATCATGTATAACTTCTACTCCTAACTTATCATTTTCTAATCTAACTACATGGCTTGTGCTAATTTAATTAAAATATCCAACTGGTATACTTCAGGGAGTTTTTAGAAGACTCCTACTTTAAATTTGATGGCTTGAAATTGAAGCATGAGATTGGGTAGGTGTTTGATGGTTTTATAGTCCTATTAAGCATGATATATACTAAGAGGGGGGTGAATCAATATATTATATATCATTTTACTTAATCTGATTTCTTTTCTTTAACCACTTAATCACACATTCAAGATATGTAATAGAACTGAAACTATAATTTGCACCACACAAGAGAGAGAGACACACCATATTTTTACGTGGAAACCCAAAGTGGGGAAAAACATGGAGAAAAATCTCAAGTATATGAATGAGCACCAACTGAAAATATAAAGTTCACAAGCACCAACTTGTAAGAGCACCAACCCTTTTGCTGAGCACCAACCCCTTGTAAATATTTGTGAGCACCAACCCACATGAGCACCAACCCTTCTTGTGTATAAAAAACAACTATCTCTCAATGTTGCTTACTCAACAAATGATAGAACTCTACAATATCTCCTGCTTTTCTCTCTTTGAAAGCAAATACAAACCATGCACTCTCTTTCTTATTACAAATGGATTCTCAAGCCTTTATTTATAGATTTCCAAATGAAATTTGGAATTCACCCTTTGTGACCCTTCAATCCTCATGGAAAATAGCACCAAACTTGCATGACCCTTTGTATCCTTGTATTTAAAAAGTCATATAGTGACCCTTCATAAGAAAAATAATCCTTTCTTCTTTTGTCTTTACCTTTGTGACTTTTCATACTCCTCAAAGTGTCCCTTCATGGAAAAATGTGACATACCTCTTTTGTCTTCACATGGTGGCTCTTAGAATTCCTCAAGATGACTCTTCATGAGAAAATGCATCCCATTCCTCTTTCATCTATTACCCTGTGACTCTTTGAATTCTCCATGGGCCCTCTTTTGACTTATATGAAACCAAAAATACATTCATTAATATTAAATAAATATTAACACACATTATCCAAGATATGAATATTAAAAACACCATTAAATTCAATGGGGACTTTATCACCAAAAATTCTAGACCTTTGACATCAATTACAATATTTACAACAATTTCCTCCTTTGTCATTAATGGCAACCTCAAACTAAAACTACCACATCTTGAACCCTGCACATACTATCATCTAAAAAACATACAATAACCCCCCCTTATTGTAGCAACCTATACCTATTCCTTGTACCTATTTCTATACATGTACCTATTATTCTCCTCCTTTGACATCAATGGAAAAGGTCCTACCTAGAGCTAACACTTATCTCCCCCTCAATTGATGCTGAACCGCAGTGGTAGGAAGTAAAATAAATTACTCCCAACTTCTATCCTAGATACTCAAAGGTGTCTTTTGGTAGTGCCTTTGTGAAAATATTTGTAATATGCTCTATAGTAATGATATACTCCATCTTAACCTATTGATGTGCAACCTACTCTCTCAAGAAGTGATATCTAATGTGAATATGTTTTGTTTTTGAATGCATCACTAGATTCTTCATAATATTAATAACACTTGTGTTATCACAAAAAATAGATATAGGATCATCATACTTTACCTTCATACCTTCCAAAGTTTACTTCATCCAAAGCACTTGAGTACAACACAATACTACTATAATATATTCTAGTTCAACTATATAAAGTGATACTAAATTCTACTTCTTGCTTAGCCATGATACTAAGATATAACCAAGGAAGAAAGCTCCTTCACTTTTACTCTTTCTGTCATCCAAGTACCCTACCCAATTTGAATCTGTATAAGCAACCAAAGTGAAATCTTTACTTGTGGGATACCATAATCTATAATCTAATGTCCCCTTGATATATCTAAATATTCTCTTCACCAACTTAACATGACTATCTTTTGGAGATGACTGATATCTTTCAACCATACCTACTTCATGCATGATGTTTGGCCTCGATGCTATCAAATATAAAAGACTACCAATCATAGATCTATACAAATATTGATCTATAACAGGTGAATATTCATCTTTCCTCACCTTATTTACTATACACATTGGTGTGCCAACTGGTGCACAATCCTCAAAACCAAATTTATTCAACATTTCCTTGGCATATTTAATTTAAGATATGAAAATTCTTTTATCTAACTGAAATATTTGCAATCTTAAGAAAAATGACAATTCTCCAAGCACAGACATCTCAAATTTTTTTTGCATATTATAATTTTTTTTTTTTTGTCATCGTTTCAATATTTCCTCCAAAAATGATATCATCGTCATATACCAAAACAATCAATTGATGCTCACCTTTTGTTTTGATGTAGAGATTACTATCAACAAATCCTCTTTTGAAACCTTGATCCTACAAGTACTTATCAAGTCTTGCATACCAAGCTCTAGGAGCTTGTTTTAATCCATACAATGCTTTCTTCAATTTGCATACATGGCTACTAATATTTGAGAGAATAAATCCCTCAGGCTACTCAATGTAGACCTCTTCTTCTAGATTCCTATTTAGGAAGGTAGATTTGACATCCATATAAAATACTTTGAAAATTTTAAACACTGTATATGCAAGAAACATTCTAATAGCCTCTAACCTTGTAACTAGTGCAAAAGTTTTTTCAAAATCTATTCCCTCAATCTGAGCATATCCTTTACATAATAATCTTGCTTTATTTTTGGTCACTTCTCCATTTTCATTCAACTTATTTCTTTAAACCCATTTTGTTCCTATTACATTGTGATCTTTTGGTTTAGACATCAATTCCCAAGTATCATTCTTTTTTATCTAATTTAATTCTTCATCCATAGCCTTAACCCAATACTTATCATGTCTAGCTTCTGAAAAAGTTTTAGGCTAAATTTTGGATAACAAAGAGAAATTAACTTGCTCAGATTCACTTACCATGATTCTTCTGGTGTGAATTCCTTCATTTATGTCCCTAATGATGTCACTTTCATTATGATTTCTCTTAACATATTTGGATGGAGTTTTGTTAATTTATGATTTCA
>JARHVA010001506.1:0-45000 GCA_037957365.1 Torreya grandis
GAGTATGTTCATGGAAATTTATGAGGTGTTGTAATAATTTAATGGGTAATTAAAACTGGTCCTATTTTATCTTGAAACCATGTAAAAGTCTCAAACCATCTAGATTTATGTTTTGGAAGGGCTATAAGAGCTAGTCCAAATTGAACAAATTTGCCATTGAATGTGATTGACTTTCCCCATCTAAATCAGATTGTTATCATAGTAGGTTGTATAAATGAAAATAATATTGAAGGAGGTGACACTCTTTGAGGTAAGAGTGAAATTGATTGTTTGATAGTCATTTTGATTACTAAGTCAAAATGCCACCTAAGAGGAATGTAAGAAGAGGTGGAAAAGCAAGTGTTCTTACAGAAGATGCAATTTTGGAGGAGTTAAAGAATTTGAGACTAAGATTTGATTAAAGATTTATATTAGTATAGGTAAATAAAATAATAAGAGTGGTAATAGGGGATGTTAGTGGTAAGGAAAAAGAGCCACAAGCACTAGAAGATGAAGATGAAGAGCATGGAGATGAAGGAATTGATATATTGTTAAAGGTTGTGATGAAACAGGGATCAAATCCAAGGATTAAACTTCCTAATTATGCAAGAACCACCCTTGAGAGAGAATAATTGATTGATTGGATCATAGAACTAGATAAGTATTTTCATTATGAGAATGTACCTGATGAGAACAAGATGAATTTTGCTTGCACCAAATTGAAAGGACATGCAACCCTTTGGTGGGACTATGTGTATGATGAAATAAGAAAGGAATTTAAGATCAAGATCAAATCTTGGAATAGGATGGTAGAAAAATGAAAGAAAAATTTCTACCTAGTGATTATAAAACTAACTTGTTCAATAAGTTTTATAATTTGAAGCAAATTGAGAAAAGTGGGTCCGATGGAGTATATTGAGGAGTTCTATTTGTTGACCATCAGATCAGGTCATGTGGAAGAAGATGTGGAGAAGATTTAAAGGTATCTAAATGTCTTTGTTAGTGCCCATAATTACACTGAAGTAATTGAGCCCTTGTCAATTATCAAAACCTATGTCCTCAGCGCAAGTCCTATTTTCAAATGTTCATTACATGTTTAGTTTTGTGTTAAATTGGCTATCTTAATTTGGCATTTACTTAGTGCATATAAAGCCTTAGGGTCTTTGGGTTTTTTTTCAAGACATTTTGCCTGATGAAAATAATTCTTCAATATTTTTACTCACATAAAAATTCTGTATACTTATTTCCATTGGGCAAATTGTCCACGATAAAAAACTTGATGAAATTACATTGTTTTGAGGAAAGTGTTAAGTCCTTATTTATTTTAGACTATTTGTTTGTGGAAAAAAGTCTAAAAATCCATTTGTTTTGAAATTTTTGTCCAAGGTAAAAATTCAAAAGGGTACTTGCCCTTTGAGCATTTATTTTGTGAAAAAATCCTGACAAAAGTCATTTTCTTCGGTAAAAGTATAAGGTCCAATTTCTTTAGCAGAAGTGTAAAGTCCAATTTATTAAACAAAAATATTAAGTTCAATTTCTTTGGGGAAATTATTTTGGACAAAATTTCCAAAAAAATCCTGACAAAGATGAAAAATTTGAAAGCCAAATTCTTGCAGGTATTTTGTCCACGACAAAAAGTCTAATAAAATTCAAATCTTTCAAGAAAAGTGTAGAGTTGATATGCTTCAGAGAAATTATTTTGCACAAAATGTCCAAAACAATTGTCCCAACCAAATTATTATGGAACAATTGTCCCAACACAAAAATTCCAAAAATAAGGATGCCAAAGATAGAAAATCTAAAGACAAAGGTCCCAAAAGAATAAATGCCCTAGGCTTGAAACTTGGTAATTTTACTTGTTTATTTTGAGCCAATCACAATTGAGCTAGAGGATTATGACTGAAAAATGCACATCAACATGAAGGAAGATGATCCAAGTGTCATGATCTTGGGGGTCTTAGTGGAGATCTAATGGCTCATGATAAAATCTAGTATTAAATGGATGTTGAGAGCCCATAGAGCTATCAAGTGGCATGATAGAATTTATCATGAAGACAAGGATCTCATAGTGCTAGTCCTAAGTGGAGTTTTTGAAGATATGGACCCAAAGACATGTTGACACATGTCCTAGGGACAATGATCACATGAAAATTCAATTAACAAAGTGGTATGTGTTATGATCAAAGATCTTATACAAAGTGAATTTGTGGAGCTTTTGCTATTAACAACAGATTGACTAGGTAAATTACATATGAGGTATGGTAGTTTCATATGAAGTCTAGGGTTTTAAAAGTAATTACATATTTTATCGAAGAGCCATGGGTCCTTTTATCCAATATCTCATGGTTTAGCTCCCAAGGATGTTGTAAAAGGCACAGAGGTCTAACATTTATATGTCACTAGTTTTTGTAGGTATATTTTAAATTTGGGACTTATGGAGGGAACATGTATTTTGATAGTCAGTAGTACAGATGGACACTTTGCAAGAAAATGGAATAATTATGAATCACTTACAACTTGTTGACATTATTTCTATGCTTTTGACATAATAATATGAAGGACCTTATGTTCATAAAATTGATAACCTATTTGTAGATCTCTAATAATGCATATATGAGAAGGGAAGTTATAAGAATGAAAATTATATTTTAGTGCAATATAATTCAAAATGTATTTACTAACCCCTTATGGGCTCATTTGAGAATTCCCTAGGGAAACTTCCTAAGGGGACTATAAGTCCCAATTGCATAAATTGTAAATTTCCAAGTGGGGCCAATTACAAAAAGAAATTGGGTCAATTGTTGTGTGTAGATATTGTCTCCCTTACTAAGGTGGTTTCATATGTACATCCATTAGTAAGCTTTAAGAGCATGTTTATGTCTCCCTTGTCAAAAGAGAAATCTCACTGTGTGTGTCCCCATGGTTGCATTTTGAAATATTGATGTGTGTAATATTTATTTTCAAGTTAATGAAAATGCTTATGATTCTTTGTTGTTTATTTTAAATGAAGTGTAGTGACATATTTTTCAAGAATTGTTGATTGGATAGGTGGGTTTGTGCTCACTATTGGTTGTCATTTTGAGAATAGATTTAGATTACAAATTATTTCTACATTACTTTAGGATAGGTTGTTGAATAAATTATTAGGGTACCCTAGGTTTATGGATTTGACAAGAAAAATCATTTGAATGATTAGTTTCAATGTATGTTTTAGTCTCTCATGGATCATTTGGTAATTACCATTATCTTACGTTTGAAGTTTTTTATGCATCTTTACTAAGGAATATTGTCATGATACTATATGACACCCTACTATTTGGAAGCCATGAGCATGTCACCATCCATTTTATAATCATCCAATTATGCTACCCTATCTTACCCTACAAATAATACACCCTGTTGCATACTATAAGTGTTATTTTCCTTGAAAATGCATAAGATCTTGCATATTTGAAATGTGTTTACATTTTTTGTTTTAATTTCTAGCACTATAGTCTTTTATTCAACCCCTTTGTTGTTGAATATTTTATATAATAAAGATTGTATTCACTTTCCCATCTATCTCCAATAGCTTGTATATGACTTAGAGAATTTATGCATTTCGTGTTACAACCCTTTATAGGTGAAGTGTGAAATATTGGTTATGCCCTAGTCATATTTTTTCCTTGTGCCCAAAATTCCCATGGAGGTTGAATTTTAGAATCTCTCCATATAAGTAAGCTACCCCATAGGTCCTCTCACCTTGGTTCAGGGAAAGCTAGAAGTAGTAGGGAGATGGCCATACCCTTTATAGGTGCTTCTTAGTCATTTTATACATTTGGTCTAATCTTGATGCCAAATCCTTCCCCAACAAAAATAAAATACTTGTGGGGTTTTCATCATTGCTTTCCATATTTTCTCAAGTGTACAAGGTCGAGTGTACATGGTGTATAACTAGGAACCAACACTTTACTAGTGCTATTGTTGGGGACACTTCTTATCACTCATGTTGTTGGGGACTCTTATAGAGGGATGTAAGTATTTAAAGTTTGAAGGTTCTCTACTTGTTATTTGATATGGTTGGACTATCTTGGTCATCAATGTCACAACACTCCACTAGGGATGTGCCAGGATTTAAAATATTTGATAATTTGAATTTTGTTAAGTTTATTGTAAATGACTATTAAGATTGCACGTTAGAAGATGATTTTTCCCTTTTAAACATTATTCTAAAGATTTTAGTGTCTTTACTTTTTATCTCATCATTAAGCTTTAGCAAGTTTAATTTCAGCATGTATCACAAACAATTTGTTAATTGTTATATTCTATAAGTTTGTTTCTAGAAGTGACTCTAACTTTATTTTCTAATTTCAAGGAAGATTGGTGCCTATTCTGAATATCTTTATTAACCTTTAGCTTTGAGTATTTTCTTAATTACAAAGCTAGAAGTATTGAGATCATCCTTTATAAGTGACACATCAAATAAACTCGTTTCTCCTTTAAGTATTCCTCAAAGAAGAGAGAGATAAGTTTGAAAGCCTCTTGAAGGATAAAGTTCAAATTCTAAGGGTTGTCAATATTCTAATAATCTTAAACTATTTATAAACCCTCCCATTATGGAGGACTATCATAGCTCTCCTATCAACTCTAAAACCTACAGTCTTGTGTATTACCTAGCTCCTTCTCAACTAGTTGAATCCCATCCTAAGTTTGATCCACCAAGTCCACCTCATTCACCCCCTCATATCCCTTTTCCATTTGTTCTTGAACCTCCCATTAAACCAATCATGAGGCATAGGGACCAAGATGAGAATGTGTGTCTTATATTCTATGTTCCTAGATTTAGGCCTATTAATTTTTATGAAATGGTAGGCTATCTCAGTGAAGTCCCAAAAAAATTAAGGAAATACCTTCCAAAATTCCAAGGGAACAATGCAGTGAGTGGTGATCAACACTTGAGGTATTTTCATAATATCATTGAATATTATGAGGTTGAGTATGAGGATGTGTGCATCAAGTTATTTTTTCACACACTAGAGGAAGATGATCATGAATGGTTCAATTCCCTTCCCTGTGGATGCATTGATTCATGGGAAGAAATGAGAAATGTTTTTAGAATTCAATATGGTGATAAAATTAATCCAAGGTTCCTTTTGGATGAATTTGAAAACATCAAGAAGAACCCCAATGTGTGGGTTCAGGACTTCAATACATAATTCAATAAATTTATGATGTAGCTACCCAAAAACATTAGGATTAGTGATAAATGTGCTTGATAAAATATTATGATGCCTTTGAGAAGAAGGCTATGTAATACTTGAGGGATAAGTCTCCCACAAACCTATGATTGGAATTAAATATGGCCATCCAAATTGAGAAAAACATAAAGGCCATGGGAAAGCCCATGAAAAAATGCGATGATGTGAAATTGGTCAATCTAGAAAAGACATAGTCGACAAAAATTTCCAATCTTGAGGGGATTGTTAAAAATTTGGCCTCTGCTATCAAATAAATGTCATAAAAATTGGCCAAAGCTAATAAGGGAATACCTCATATGTCTATCAGTCAAGAAAGGCCTTCAAATACAAATAAATCATAAGGAAGGCCTATTTTCCATAATAAAGATAATGATAGAGGGAAGAGGCCTACACATGATGAGAGAACAAATAAAAATCAGAATAAAGGTGTTGGAAAAGAAGTGTCCCACCTTTAAATGCCAAGGTGAATGCTACAGATTGTGACATTGTTACTGACTAGTGTGATAAGTGATTATTTTCACATCTCCCATGTGATATAGTTGAAATGATTGATGAATATGTGGATGAATTTGAGTCTGCATTATCTGATGATGAGATTTTAATGTTCAATTATCAAATCCCTTGAAGTGAGATGACTACCTCCATGAAATTGTTGAGTGCTACTAATGTTAATCAATTTTGGAGTGCAATTGAAAAAGTATCCCAATTATTGAGTTTTATTGTGATGTTAACATGGCACAAGTATATGAATTACCCATTTATGATTTTAATTTATTGCACTCTATGATGATTAAGAAATATGATAGGGGAATTATACCAATTGAGGGTAGGTAAATACTAATTAATGTATCAATTTCCCATGAGAAATAATATCATTTGAAAAGAAAATATCTGGTTATTTCTTCTCAAGGCATTGCCCTTGAAAATCCAAAGGTAGGGGATGTTAATAAGGAGGCTACAAAAACTAAAGTAGTCCTTAAATATTCCAAGACAGTACCCATTTCCCAATTCGCTAAGCCTAGATCTATTCCAACCAAGAATAGAGTGCCCATATTGTCTAATATCTCTAAGGGTGCTAATGAGTTTAAATAAATTCAACCTTTGAAGGCTACTGATAAGAATGTTAATCCATCCTAGCCTACTCCACTTTAGACCTTAAATGACTATATTTTAGTTGAAGGTGTTGTCACCCTTCCACCCAATACTCCTCTTCCTCAGTATAACATGTGTGATATGGCCCAAGTGTTGAGGCAAATAAAAATCACCATGCCACTTGTTGAATTATTACAAATACCTTAACATAGGAAGAAGGCTTTTGAGTTCTTAAAATTTGGTGAGAAGTTAGTTGTGAATGAAATTGAGTTACCCTAAACACCCCCAAAAATTGATGAAGAATTAGAAGAGATTGTTGAACCTACTCCAGAGGTTTATTTGGGGACTGCACTTGTATAAAGTTAACTAAACATGGATCTATTATATAAAACTCTCTTAATCAATGGTTTGATTATTCATAAATGCATGGTTGATTTTAGTGCTTCATGTAATGTGATGCCCCTGGGTGTCCTAAATAAAATTAGAGTTAAGATCACATCAACTTTTGACAAGTGTTATGCCATGGACAAGTCAAGGGGTTGGTGGTATAGTTGGTAGTGCATCCAAGAAAGTATTTGAATATGGACGTGGTAGTTGTGGACTTCCCACTTAAGTGGAGGATCTTTCTATCACATAAATGGGCTACTAGCATGGGTGGAAGTGTATAGATGGACTTATCTTATGTTACCATTCCACTGGAGGGTAAGATGGTCAAGTTTTATAGAGATCCAAAGATGCTACTTGTAATTGAAGATTTAAAACATGCTCTAAATGAGGTATTATATACTGATGTTGAATTGGGTAACTTTATTGGGAATATTTATACTAGTGAATAGCCTACTATTCTTGATGTTGAACTTGACAAAGAAAGTGCAGTTTAGAAGATGTGTTTTGATGGGGCTTGTTCCAATCTTAGAAATGGAGTTGGGGTTGTATTTCATGCACCCAACGGTAAGTGCTTCAAGTTTTCTTTTAATTTTTCCTTTGAGTGTATGAATAATATTATTGATTATGAGGCACTCTTGTTGGGTCTATAGATTTCCCATGAGCATGGAATTAAAATTTTGATTATCAAGGGTGATTCTAAGTTAGTGGTTAAGCAGATAATAATGTTTATGCCACAAAAAATAAAAGGTTGAAACAATATCATAATGATGTTTGGGATTTAATTGAATTATTTGATGTATTCAACTTTTTTTATCATGATAAAAGTTTCAACCAATAAGTTGACAGACTTACAAGGCTAGGTGATCAATTTAACATTACAAATATGATCCCTCATTGCCAATATCAAGTAGAGATGTTTGTTTATCCTTCAATCCTAGATAATGTTCATCATTGGTAGGTGTTTGATGATAATGATCAGATTAGAAGGTTTCTAAATTGTGAGGTTGAGTTCCATGATCAACTTATAGACCTATAATCTATGGTTTAGGTTTGTGATGGAAATAAAACCTTATTTGGGAAGGACATTATTCAGCTAAAGATAAATATGCTCCCTAGAGGATTAGTAAGTTTAGAAGAATATTTTGATGAAGCTGATAGAATCAAGTCAAGATACTCATTTTTTTCAAAAGACATGACTGAGTGCAACTTGGGTTTTCATGAGAATCTAAGAAAGGTTTGGATAGATACTCACCTAGGTATAGCTGAGAATCAAGTTTGCATGTAGTTGTTAAGAAAGTATGAGGATTGTAAAGCATGGTCTTATTCTAAGATGAAAGTATATAAGGAAGATTTATTCTAGCATGTCATCCCATTGTAGCTTGATAAAAAGAATTTTAGGTAGAAAAAAGACCCATTAACCACATCTTAACCGCTAAGATGTGGGATTAGTTAAAGAAGCTAAGGGATGGTGGTATCCCATCAGGTATTCATCATGGGTTACAAATTTAGTCCTTGTATGGAATAATAATGGTGATATCTACTTATTTTTAGATTTTAAGAATTTGGACAAAGATTCTTTAAAAGATAATTATCCCCTCCCTAATATGGAAAACCTATTGTAGAGTGTTACTAGATAGAGATGGTGTCCACATCAGATGGTTTCTCAGGGTATAACTAGGTTGTGGTAAAAGAATCTGAGAGACCCAAGATTGTATTCACAATGCCTTGGGGCATGTATGTATATATGAGGATGCCTTTCTAGTTGATGAATGTTGGTGTAATGTTCTATCGAACTATGGACATCATTTTTGTAGGGATAACTAACCAATTCATTATTGTGTATCAGTATGGCATTACTGTATACTCCAAGACTAAAGAAGAAATGTGAAACATCTAGAAAAAGTGTTGATCAGATACAGGGAGTTTGGAATTTCACTTAATCCAAATAAATGTCACTTTAGATTATAAAAGGTCAAGTTGTTAGGACATATAGTGTCCAAGGATGGTGTCATGATTGACCCTAAAAGGGTAGAATCCATTAATAAAGTGCATATCCCACAATCTAAGAATTGAATTCAATCCTTCTTTGGGAAAATTAACTTTGTAAAGAGGTTTGTGTCCAGATTTGTAGAGATTACTCTACCTATCACATCCATGTTGAAGAATGACTAGACCATAAAATGGGAAGAGAAGGTCATGAAAGCATTCAATGACATCAAGGGAGCTTTAAATTCTACTCTTATCTTGGCTAGCCTTGATGACACAAATCCATTCCAAATATTCTCTATTTCATCATACAATACTATTATTAATGTTCTATTTTAAAAAAATAAAGGTGATAATGAGAAGCCCATAGATTTCTCTAACAAAGATATGAAAGGTCCTAACCTAAATTATAACATTATGGAAAAACAATCTTTATCTCTCTTGAAAGCTATCAAGATGTCCAGGATTTATATTCTAAGTTCAGAGATTATTCCTTATGTCTTGCATACCATGGTAAAGGACATCTTGAATCAGATTAAAGTATCCAACAAAAGGTCTAGGTAGGTCAAAACATTACAAGAGTATGATATGGATATTCAGACCACCAAGTTAATAAGTGGGATGGGTCTAGCCAAGCTTATGGTTGAGACCAATTTACAATTTGTTGAGGTAAACACTGCTATTTTTAATGTTGATGATTCATTGACTCAGTTTAACACATCTCTGTGGTATAGAGATATTGTTTACTACTTGAAAAATATAATTTGTCCCCTTAACTTGGACAAGAATCAAAGGATAACTCTTAATCTTGTTTCTCAAAAATACCTCTGACTAAGAATGGACTAGCATAGAAGAATCTAGATGGGGTTCTCTTAAGATGTGTGTTGAAATAATAGATTGTTAACCTGATTGAAGACTTCCATAGTGGAGTATGTGGTGGCAATTTTGAACTTAAAGTTACAGATCATAAAATTATGAGAGATAGTTATTAGTGGCCATCACTATTTAAATATGTTGTTTAGAAAGTCAAAAAATGTAAAAAATGCCAGTGCTTTATTAGGAGGATGAAAGCTTTCGGTTCTCTTCCCTTACAGCCTATGATGATTGAAGGCCCATTCAGATAATGGGGAATGGATTTCATTAGAGAAATTATTGATTCATAAAATGTTGGACATAGATGGATACTAGTTACAACTTACTACTTCACAAAGTGGGTTAAATCAGTCCCTACAAAGAAGGTGATACACTAGGTAGTTATCGATTTATTGATAAATCTTATTATTTATAGATTTTGTGATCCTATCAAGATAATTATATATAATTCCATACACTTAAAATATAAAACTTTTATGTTATTATGCAAAGAGTATGGGATTTAATTGATCTATGCTTCCAATTATAGCCCTTAAGTGAGTGGGCAAGTAGAATCCAGTAATAAGAAGTTTCTCAAAATCATTAGATGTACTTTGAAAGAAAACAAGAAGAAGTTGGGGAATAGCTAAATTTTACTTTGTGGGCTGATAAGATCATGCCAAGGAGAGAGACAGGTAAAAGCCCTTTTGAGCTTGTTTATGGAGCTCAAGTAGTTTTGCTTATGAATTTGTAATTGCCAACCTATCAACTCATGCAACAACTAGAAGATGATGAGTAGATAAACCACTATGAGAGAAGGATGAACCAAATTATTGAGCTTGATGAAATTTGAAGAAAATATCATGAAAGAAACCTCAAGTTCAAGAAAAAGCTGAAGAATAAATTTGATAGGAAGGTCACCCCAAGAACCTTCCAAGTAGGTGATCTGGTTCTATTTTGAGATAAAAGACATGAAGAGAAAGGCAAGCATGACAATTTTTATGCCTTGTGGATGGGTCCCTATTCTATTAAATTCTAGATTGGGGAACTTACTTTTTTCTTAAGATATTTGTATGGTGAGATACTATAGTTGTCAGTGAATAGTAGACATCTCAAACACTTCCTAGATTGAGTATGTTTGTAACTATGTACATAATTATATAGTGTTTTATCTTTTGTTATTTTGTCATTTTGTTTCCCCTCTACTTTGGGCCTTATTTGTATAGTTTCTTTTCATGTTTCTATCATGTGTTCATTTTTAGATCATCCCAATTTATTTTTATCAAGTCTACCATTATTTTATTGAGCCTTCTTGGGTGTTTGCTAAAATTTCTAAGTCTTGACTTTGTGAACCAATAAATTTGCACTTGGTCTTACATTTTGGGGTTCTTTGCACACCCATAGTGGGTATGGATCCCTGGGTGAGAGCTAGTGATAGTGCCCAAAATTACACTAAAGAAATTGAGCTCTTTTTAATTGTCAAATCCTAAGTCCACAACCCAAGTCCTATTTTTTAATGTTCATTACATGTCAAGTTTTGTGTTAAATTGGCTAAGTATTAATTTGGTATTTACTTAGTGCATATAAAGCCTTAGGGTCTTTGGGTTTTTTGTTAGGACATTTTTCTTAATGAAAATAAGTCTTCAAGATTTTTTCTCACATAAAAAGTCCAAAGACTTATTTACATCAGGCAAATTATCTGTGATAAAAAAAATTGATGAAATTACATTATTCCAAGGAAAGTGTTAAGTCCTTATTTGTTTTATACTTTTTGTCTATGGTAAAAATTCTACAGGTCCATTTGTTTTAGACCTTTTTTTTGTGGAAAAATTTCTAAAGGGTACTTTCCCTTTGGGCATTTTGTTTGTGCAAAAAGCCTAACAAAATTCATTTTCTTCAGCAAAAGTGTAAAGTCTAATTTATTTGGCAAAAGTGTAAAGTATAATTTATTCAAAAAAAATGTTAAGTTTAATTTATTTAGGGAAATTATTTTGAACAAAATATTTGAAACAATTATCCCATCAAAGACAAAAAAATTGAAGGCTGAATCTTTGTGGGCATTTTATCCATGACAAAAAGTCTGATAAAGTTCAAATCTTTTAGGAAATGTTTAGAGCTCATATGCTTCGATGAAATTATTTTAAACAGAATGTCCAAAATAATTATCCCAACTAAATTTTTATGGAACAACTGTATTGACACAAAAATTAAAAAAATAGGGATGTCAAAGATAGAAAAGCTGAAGACAAAGGTCCCCCAAAAGAACAAATGCCCAAGGCTCAAAACTTTACAATTTTCCTTGTTTATTTTGAGCTAATCACAACCGAGCTAATGGACCACAATCAAATGGTACGCATCAACATAGAGGAATATGATCCAAGTGGCATGATCTCATGGGTCTTTATGGAGATCCAATGGCTTATAATAAAAACTAGTGTTAAATGAATGCTGAGAGATCGTAGAGCTTCCAAGTGGTACACTAATGTTCATCATGAAGACAAGGATTTGGTAGTGTTAGTCCTAGGTGGAATTTTCAAAGGTATGGACCTAATGACATGTTGACATGTGTCCTAGGGGAAATGGTCACATTTCAAGTTAATGAACAAAGTGACATGGTGATGCCACATAGGCATACACATCATGATCAAAGATCCTATGCAAAGTGAGTTCATGGAGATTTCTCTATTGACAACAGATTGACTAGGTAGATTGTAGATGAGTCATGTTAGTTGTCTAAGAACTATAGGGTTTTAAAAGCAATTGAAAATTTAATTGAAGAGCCATGGGTCCCTTTATCCAAAGTTTATGTTTTAGCTCCCAAGGATGTTGTAAATGGCATAGAGGTTAAACATTTAGATGTCACTAGTTTTCTATAAGTACATTTGAAGTTTAGGACTTGTGGGTGGAACATGTATTTTAACAATCAAAATTACAGATGGACACTTTACAATAAAATGGAATAATGATGAAGTAATTGCAACTCATTGACATTATTTCTATGCTTTTGTCATACTAATATGAAGGAGATTATGTTCATAAAACTGATGACCTCTTTGTAGATAACTGGTAAATCCTATATGAGAAGGGAAGTTATAAGAATGAAAAGTCTATGTTCAGTGCATTATAATTCAAAATGAATTTATTAACCCCTTATGTGATCATTTTAGAATTCCCTAAGGGAGCTTCCCAAGGGGACTATAAGTTAAAATTGCATAAATTTCAAATTGCCAAGTGGGGTCAAAATTTCCCCAATAAGTCAAAAGTGAAATAATGCATTTACACATAAAAAAAGGAAATAAGGGGGGAACCCTAAAAAGGTAAATTTGTAAGAAGTAAAGATACAAGTTGAAAAATGTGAAAAGGTAGGTTAGAGCCAAAAGGGTAAAAAGGTAAAATGACCTAAGTCTTTTGTGTTTTTCATTGTTGTGCTTATCTAAGTTGCTCCACAAGTGAGATATTATAGGTCTACAAATCCAAGGTGGACCACTCCAAATAAGATCTCTCGAGCAACCATGGATCTATAATATTCTCATGCCATCATTGCAAGAGCAAGTTATTATATGGTATGTATAAATGGAAGAGCAGTTGCCCAAGAGGTTCTAGTTATGCAAGCAACTGGTCCAGGCATCTTCAAGAAGTTCCACATAAAGACAAAGTTTGTTTGGCCCTCTACCATGAATATTCTCCTTCCATCTCATGTGAAAGCATTTCTAGTCAAGAAATCAAAGAGTTTATTGCATATCTTCATCATTCTTTATAGAGGCAATTATAATTGTGATTTTTCTTGAAAATGGATGAATAGTTCAGGCATGGCAAGGGAATATTTTCTATTTGGAAGCATCTTGGTGGACTTGAATTTTTTTTTGAAAATTTTAAAGTTGTGACCCATAGTTCCAGATTTGAAAATGTATAAATGGGGGGATTCTCCTCTATTCAAGGTTGATATTGGTCATTGTTTTAGGTGTCCATTTTCTCCAAGTCTAGGTTCTTCATAAAAATTTCTAGGATTAATTGTTGTGTGTAGATTCTATCACCCTTACTAAGGTGGTTGCAGTTGTACAACCATTAGCAAGCTTTGAGAGCATGTTTATGTCTCCCTTGTCAAAAGAACAATCTCACCATGCTTATCCTCATGGAAGCATTCTGAAATACTAATGTGTGTAATATTTATTTTCAAGTTAATGAAAATGCTTGTGGTTCTTTGTTGTTTCTTGTAAATGAAGTAAAATGACATGTTTTGCAAGAATTTTTGATTGGACATTTGGGTTTGTACTCACTACTCGTTGTCATTTTGAGCATAGATTTAGATTATAATTTATTTATGCATTACTTTAGGATAAGTTGTTGAATAACTTATTAGGGCACCCTAAGTTTATGGATTTGATAGGGAAAATCATTTGAAAGATTAGTTTTAGTGTATGTTCTAATCTCTTAGGGATCATTTTATATTTACCAATATCTTGTATTTGAGGTTTTTTTTGCATCTTTGCTAAGGAATATTTACATGAAATACTACAAGACACCCTACTATTTAGAAGCCATAATCACATGAACCTCCATTTTATAATCATCCAACTGTGCTACCCTACAAATAATATACCATGTTGCCTACTATAAGTGTTATTTTCCTTGAAAATGCATAATATCTTGCATATTTGAGATGTGTTTACAATTAGTGTTTTAATTTATAGCACTACAATTTTTTATTCAACCCCTTTATTGTTAAATATTATATATAATGAAGATTGTAGTCACTTTCTAATCTATCTCTAGTAACTTGTATATGAATTAGAGTATTTACGCATTTTGTGTGATAACCCTTCATATGTGATGTGTGTAATATTGGTTATGCCTTGGTAATATGTGTTCCTTGTTTCCAAATTCCCCATGGAGGTTGAATTTTAAAATCTCTCCATGTGAGTAATCTACCCCATAAGTCCTCTCACCTTGGTTCAGGTAGAGCCAAAAATAGTAGGGAGTTGACCATACCTTTTGTAGGTGCCTCTTAGTCATTTTATACATTTAATCTAATCTTGATGCCAAACCCCTCCCTGGCTACAATGACATACTATCAATTTTTTCATCATTCCTTACCATCTTCTCTCAAGTGTGTAAGGCCATGTGTATGTGGTGTACAACTAGGAACCAATAGGCTTAAGGTATAATTTGTAGGATGAAATTAGTTTGGTAAGTCCAAGAACACTTTAAGAGTGGTATCAATATGATTTTAAAGTAGAAAATAAGTCGAATATAATACAAAACCAACACTCAAGGGGTAGAAGTAAACCTCTTAAAGGTAGAGGAGAGTATGCAGAAAGAAGTCAGATACAAAAATATGAATAATAAGAAAGTATTTAACAAAGATAAAAACATGCATTTGATCCAAGAGGTGGATTTAGATGAAGGAAACCATACTTTAGAGTAACATACATACCAAGAGGAAGAGGATTTAATGGATTCATAGTTAAGTGTTTTTAATGTAATAAATTTGTTGGCCATATCTTTTGGGAGTGTCCAAAAGACTCTCAAGCTAGTGGCTTTCAAACTAAAAATAGAAACCAAGTGGTAAAAATAGGGAAGGAAAGTGTGGGTTCTCAATCTCACATAGAGAAGCCAAAAATTGGTGAGTTTTTGTTGATAAGGATAATGTTGATCAAGACACATAAGGATAAGGAACCTATCAAAATAAAAACTTCATTCAAGATAACAAGAAAAATTCAAGGTAAGTGTTTCGAGATGGTAATTAATTTAGGTAGTACATATAATTTAATGTCTATTGAAATACACCAAGAGGAAGAGGCTTAAATGGATTCATAGGTAAGTGTTTTAAATGTAATAAGTTTGTTGGTCATAGGTTTTGGGAGGAAAAGAATTTCCAGCTAGTGGTTTTCAAACTAAAAATAGAAACTAAGTGGTAAAAGAATTGGAGGAGAGTGTGGATTCTCAATCTCACATAGATAATCTATAAATTGACGAGTCTTTGTTGATGAGGATAGAGTTTATTAAGACACCTAAGGACAAGGAGCCTATCCAAAGAAAAACTTTATTCAAGACAACATGAAAAATTCAAGGTAAGTGTTACAAGATGATAATTTATTTAGGTAGTATAAATAATTTAGTGTCTATTTAAATGGTAGATAAGCTTGGTGTGAAAATATTACCACATCCAACTCCATATAATGTTTCATTGTTACAAAATGGGAAACACATTCTTGTCAATGAATAAATTTGGGTATATTTTTAGATTGGAAGATATCAAGACAAAGTCTTATGTGACATCATACCATGGATGTATGCCATGTGATCTTAGGGAGACCTTTGTAGTATGATATGAGGGTCATTCATGATTGAGGAAGAAATATCTATACTTTTGAAAAATAAGGATATAAGTACATACTTCTGCCATTGAATGAAGAAGATGAAACAACAAAAGGAGGTTATAAGCTATTGTTGATAGGTGAGAAAGAATTCAGACATCCAAACAATGAATATGAGGTAAGTAATATGTTATTTGATCAACAAAATATAGAGGTTGCAACTAATAAAAAAATTGATTTATCTTCAAAAATTTAAAATTTATCAAATGAACATATGAATTATTTGTTTGTGTATTTGTATAGATATTTGTCTTATATAATAAGTATATATTATCTTTAAGGATTCATTAATAAAGTTAGTATGTTAAATAACATTTCCATGGATAACAATACATGCAACCAATTATCAAGTGAACAATAGATAGAACAAGAGGGTGAGGTTGTATTGAAAGGAAACAATGACTATTTTAATGTTACAGAACAAAATCATGAAAATAAGTATTGTTGCAATAGGTTAATAATTAGGGATGAAGAGTATAATAAATATTAAAATGATGTTCTTAAGCTAAGAAGGAAAGAGTGAATCAAGTAAAGGATAAGAATGGGAAACTCAAGGTCCATTATGATAATATAAATGATGAGTATACAAAGGAATGGATTATTAAACAATATTCAATAAAATAATACGATACATGAGTGGTTTTATTTAATGAATTTATTTTATGTGTAGTTATAACTAAAGAATATTTAGAGATGAGATTGATTGATCTCAAAGAAGAAAGATGTATATTTGCTAATTATATACCATTTTACCAATCATTTTCACTCCTAATAATACCATGGGATATAGGAGGTATAAATATAATATAAGGATTTTTTAAAATAATGAGAATATCTTTGGAAGCATCTATAGTAAAAGATGATTCATGAGCAGGAGCCCATGGAAGATTTCAAGGTTGGGAATTTGATGCAAAAATGTCATCATTTTGAAATTTTATGATTTTTTATTTCAATTTTTGGAGTCATTATAGGTATTAAAATGTTTATACAACATTAAGAGTCAATTATATTTCTTATAATTTCTTAAAATTTGAATTTGATGCATCTAGACATTTTCCTACCAAATTGCCAAATTCAATTTTATTTTAATTTATAAGTATAGTTTTATTGGATTATTCATGTTTTTGTTTGAATATAAAGTTGGATTTTGGTTTGTATATAGGTATTATGGGTATTAGGATGTTTTTTTATTTTTTTACACCTTTGTGGTCTTGTATGTTGTAATAAAACTTCATGTAATGTCCAAAAATGCAAAGTTATCATACATAAGCCTACATTGGAGGCGAGCAAGATTCAGTTATAATGTTTTTAGGGAATTATATTTCATGTAGAGGTTAAAATTGGTCATTATAAAAGTTATGGAATTAGTTTCAGCTCCAATAAATATATAAATACGATGAATTCTACAAAAGGAAGGCTATAAATGACAATTTTCTGAATTTGAATGTATAAGACCAAGAATGTTAATGAATAAAGAAGCATTTGAAGAATTTTTGAATGATTTTGAGAAAATTGTTAATTTTTATCACTTATTTAAATTTATTAATTGATTTCATTCAAAAATTTCATTAATATACAAGTGAAATAGAGAGATATTCAGTTCTTCAAAATTTTGTGTGTTACACAGTCAAGTATCTAATCTTGTGTAAGGTTATTTGATGGATTTCAATGATTATAATGGTAAAATGGCGTTAATAAATTAATATTAATTGTATTTAAGTTATTTTATTACTTTAAACCCCATTTATAAGTCAATTAGGGTCATTCAAACAAAAAAGTCATAAATCTGCCTTGTACCCTTTTTGCATGGTGAATAGTCAACTATAAGAGGTGAAGAAAAAGGCTTCTTTTGTACAAGGTAAGAATTTTAATGATTTTATGATGTTTTAAGGTTTTTTTTAATGTGTATTTAATGTTTTTAGATATCAATAAAATATTTTAATGTTGAATCTTATTCAAATTGCAAATTCTATATACATAGTCCAAAAACCTTATTTTTTTGTGAACAATCCAACACTTGGAAATTACAAAATATGAGTGTATTTAGGATTGAAATAAGTTTTATTACAATTATTTTATTTTTATTGAGATATAATATACCATATAATTTATTTTTATAACTCTAAACATTTATTTTTTCTTAAAAAATTCATTTTTCTACCTCACAGCCTGTGTAAGAACCTAGTTGAGGACATTTGTCTATTTAATGGTTTAGGTAGCTAGACTTTATCTCAGAACTTCATACTTGACATTTATCTTGGTGTTAGTGTTTTAAATTTTAATTAACTATTTATTTTGATTTTTGGCACATGTGGATATTTTTAGAGCAAAAATTTAGTTTTGAAGGATAAGAAGCATAATTGGAAACCTAGTTTGGAGATGTTTTGTCAAGTTAATATACCTACATTGGTATTTGTGCAAAAAAAATTATAAGGATTAATTAGCTTAATGGGTATCTAAAAAAATATTTTTTTCCATAAATTTTGTGTAGTTTTCAAACCACCCAAAAATGTGCTCTAGGAGGGCTTTAAGGAGGAGACGTAATTGTGAGAGATAAGTGTGAGATAGTATGTTTCCATTTAGAGTCTATTCATGAAAAACAATTATGTGTGTTAATAATTTAATGGGTACTTTAAAATTATCCTAGTTTGTTTTGAAAACCTGTAAAAGTCTCAAACCATACAGATTTCTCTTTTGGAAGGGCTAGAAGAGCTAGTCCTAATAGATTAAGTTTACTATTGAATGTGATTTAATCTCCCCCTCTTCATCAAGAGCCCTGATATTTTTTTAAGCCATTGAAGTAATATAAAACTTATTTTAACCTTCTCTTATGATTTTATTTTAGTGTGTATCTAATTATTTGATCTTATCAAGTGTTGATTCAATTATCTTCGATATGTTGTCCTATCTCTTCACCTTCATGCAATTTAAAGTCTCTCTTGCAGGTCATATGGTGTGTTCAAGTAGTTTTAAAGAGGTTAAGTAGTGGAATACATTCATTAGTGTCATATGAAATATCCCCAAATGTGAAATCTAGAAAAAATCTAATTTTTCCCTAGTTACAACTAGATGTAATTTTAAATATGAAAATCGTAAATGAACAACACATTATATTTCTATAATAACCTTTTTCATAAAACCAAAAACACAATAATTTTTGGTTTTCCAATAAAAATAACTAAACTAAAAATGATATTGTTTGAGATGATATCCATACATAATAAATCTTACATCGATACATTTCAAATACTAATATGATAATAAATACTTACATAAATTGGACACCAATCTCCACAACTATACTAGAGATCCTACAACAAAACAAATTATACATATTAGAATTTCAAATATTCTTTTAGTAAATTTGTAATTAATGAATGGAATTACCTCACATGGATAATGGGGTTTCCATCCTTAAATCCTACAAAGAAACTAAAAGGGTTTTCATCCTCATAATCTATGAACAACCAAGGGTTTTCATCCTTGGTTAGAAAATATTGAACATAAGTTCAAACCTCAAAAATAGGGTTTTGACATGTTATTTTAATTTATTTCAAAAATGTGTTTCATGTCTAAGATTTTAATTTTATTGATGTTAAGTTTGATGTCAAAGGTGACCTAGGATAGATGGCAGTATGTCAAGGTACATGAAAGAGTTTTGTGATGAGTGTTGCCATAAGAAGAGAAGAGAGTGTTGTTGAGAGTTGTAATGAGTTTTATGATCATGGAAAGTATATGTCATGGAAAGAGTGTTTGAATACAACCAATGTCTATATAGGAAGCATAGTATATGAAGAGGTATGTGCATAGTATGGCATAGTCATGACATGAAGAGTTTTAGGGTGATATATAGGATGAAATCATTTTCATTGAGAGAGTGTTTCCATTAAATGATGTTCTCATAAAATATAATTTGAAGGCATGAGATAATTTGAAGGTAACTAATGCCTTATGGTTGCATGAATATGTTGAGTCATATGAAGCTTGGTCATGTGGTTTTAAGTTTGTATGAGGCTATGGAATATTGTTATCATCAAAAATGGATTGGTGTAGTCATATGAGTGTGTATTAATATCTTATGTATGATTTTTTTATGTTTTCATGAGGTCATGACATGGAAGGAATAGGCTAAGGTGTTAAGTGCATTAGAATATTGACCCTAGTCATGGCATGGTAAAGGTATGATCTAGTGGCATAATGAGGTGAGTGATATCAAGCATGTGAGAGGTTGTGAAGGTTCTATGATCATTATAATAAGGTGTATAATCATTCATGAGAGTCTCAGGGTGAGACTAAAGGGGTAGGACCTTCAGATCAAGTTTGCACCTAGACCACTCCTAGATCCTACTTGGCATAATGATGCATAAAGATTAGTTTTAAAGGGAATTTTTAATATGTGATCATGGAAAGAGGTATGATATGTTATTTTAAGAATGTTCACAAAGTTTTATACCATGGTTTGAAGGGAATTACAAGAAACATTGTTTTAGGCCTTCTCAAGTTCACAAAATGAGTTTTAAAGACTTGAGAGGAATTTTTAGATGTTTATTGGCACATGCCCTATATATGGGAACTTGAGATATTAAGGAGAGATGGGTAAGTATCTTATATAATATCTCTAGGTACTAGTTTTGGATTTAATGGGTAATCTTTTATGAACAATCATTAACACTAAACCCTAGTTAAACCTCCCTAAAACCCTAGTAAGGACTCGATGTGGAATATCATTTTTAGAAATTCATATAATGGTCTCAAATTAATATAAAATATATTTTATCATGTATTAAATTATCTTAAGTACCTCCAAGTGGTGGTGGTTAGTCAGATGAGAGAGAAAATGTGCACATACATGTTTGTTTGTGAAGAATTTACTGTAACAATCAAAATTTGCACTGGTCAAGAAAGTAAAATGGATTAAAAGAGTTATAGACTCATATTACATGGCCATGAATTTTTATATATAGGTTACACCTTTTAATTATGATAAATTGGTCATCCAAATTAGCCAGTCATAGACAAACCTAATGGTGTGAACAGTGAAAAGCCCAAACAGCAATGAGAAGATGAATTGGAGTGTGTTTTCATGATAGAATGATGAAACCAAGTGCATGGAGATGTTTTTAAGTAATTTTAAGTAATTTTAAATGTTTTAATAAGTTTTGGAGGTTATTTAATTTGGTAAAATTTTTCTCACAAGTTGACCTATCTGGTTCAAATAAGATAGTGTGATATGAGCTCAAGAAATTGGTCTACAAGACAAATATTTATCATCAAACCATATGATTTTTAAACTTGAGGATGTCATAAGTATCTCATATTATAATTTACATGAATCATAAGTCATGTAAAATATCTACATAGGTGTTGGAGGTCTAATTCACCATGACTGTGCTTTTGAGTTTACTAGTAGTTCTAAGTGAGTGAGTTATAGAGGTGTTTTTGAAGCCTTAAGCTCTGAGTGGAAGTGTATTATGGATATTTTAATTAACCTAAGGTAATTTATATTTTTTATATGAATTTTTTATCATGTTTTAATGGATTAATCATGTTTGAGATTAAAAATTGAAGGACAAACTTTTTGGTGTACACATGCTTAATAGGACTAAGTATTATTGATAGGTTTCATGAAGTGGTTGGACCCAAAAAGTGATATGGAGATCAAAGGATGTTGGATAAGGTATTTTTTGATGTTATATAAAAAGATTGTGTCATGTATATAGGTGTAATTATTTCCAAGGGATCAAATTGTAACATATTAATAAGGCCTAATGCAATTAGGTCTCCATGAGACCTAAAAGTGAAATGAGGTCTAATAGAGTTATGAAAAACCAAAAGAACTCAATGTTAATTTTAATATTATTTATGATCTATCCTAATACCAATTTTATGTCTGACCTGATATGTTAAGTGTGTGTGTGCAACTAAGTGGTATATGATGTTAAGATCCTAGTGGGTGGATTCACTATCAGTCTGGGATATTGGTGTAATGGTTATTTAAATGTGGTATCAAAGTGCCCACCTATGTTTGAGTCTCAGGTCTCTAGTGGTAACATCAACATGGCAGTGTTGATTTCAAGATCTCACATGCACATGGATGTGCACACCCATCCTGAGGATAGGATTGTCAAAAGTGTGGTGGGGTGTTAAGATCCTGGTGGGTGGATTCACTAATAGTTAAAGATTTTAGTATAATGGTTTGTTACATATGAATAAGGAATGGTATATATATAAGGAAGTTTTAGTCCTATTTGATTCATCTTAGAGGAAGTGAATGATTAGAGAAATCAACAATCCTTAGGAGGTTGGGCAATATGCTATAAACCCTAAGGAGAGAGTAAATAATCATTTTAATAAAGATCATATTGGTGTTTTGCTATTGAAGATCAAGGTCATATGACCTATTCAGTCTTGATAAGGGTTAATTTAGTGAATAATCCTAAAGGTAGTTTTGAAAGAGATCAAGTGAAGTAGAGTTAAGGAATTGATCATTGTCTATTAAGAGGATATCAAATTTATATAATAATTATGTTCTTGATGTATGATAGTGGATAGAATAGATAGATAACTAAGTGGAAGAGTGGAAGAAATAAGTTTGATTGACTAATTTGTTACTTGGTCAAAGAGGGAGTTGAAGCTTCCTTGTAGGTTGGTGCTTGTAGGATTGGTCTTAATTGAGTTGGTACTTGGTCAAAAAGGAGTTGGAACTACATTGTAGGTGGTGCTTGTAGAAGTATCCTTTAACTAGGTTTGTTCTTAGTCATGAGGGGTTGTATCCTCCTAGTAAGTGGGTGTTTGGTAAATTTAAGTGGGCATTTCATAAATTTGGGGTTAGTGTTTCATGTTGGGTTGATGCTCAACTAAATTTGATACATTATTTTATAGGATAGTTTTTCCAATCTTTATTTTAGTGGGTTTTATCCCCTATTAGGGTTTCCCACATATGTGATGTTTTATCTTGTCTCATACTCATGTGATTAGTTCTTAATGCATTGATAGATCGATGTGTTCCTTTCATAGCTCATAGATGAGTGGATGTAATTGATTGAAAGTTTTTAAAGACTGACTCACCCCCCTCTCAGTCATTATGCTTACAATAATTGGTATCATATTTTGGTCTTTTGAAGCAAGCCTAACATCTTGAAGGATATCCTTAAAGCACAAACATATCTATTCAACAAGCACAAGGAGGTTTCTCAACCAATAAGGCTCCTCTCTTCAATAAGACTAACTATGTATTTTAGAGCATAAAAATGAAGACCTATCTAATGTCCTTAGGTTAAGACGTATGTACAAGTATTATTGATGGATTCACACCACCCTCTATACCACCAACTAATGCAATAATCAAGAAGGTTAGTGAGAATAACTCCAAGGCAATGAATATCATCTTGTGTGGTCTTTCAGAAGTAAAATTTGGTAAGGTTATGCATTGTGATATATCCAAAGGGATTTAGGAAAAGTTAAAGACCATCTATGAATTAAAAACCAAAGTTAAGTTAAAAAATTTGTAGACTCGTAAAAGTCATTTTGGAAGCCTAATAATGAAGGAGGATGAAAACATTACATCTTATCTATTAAGAGTAGATGAAGTGGTAAATGTCATCACAAGCCTAGGAGAGAAATTAGAAGAATCAACAGTAGCAAAAAAGGTCTTGATATCTATAACATCTAAGTTTGATTCAAAGGTGTATGTTGTGGAGGAGATAAAATACCTTAACCTAATAGAGATGGATGAACTTCATGGCATCTTTACTACCTATAAAATGAGAATAAGTGATGGAAGACCTTCCAACAAGGAAGCTACATTCAAAGTTGAGAAAAAGTCATAAAGTAAGAAGGTCAAGGATGATGTTGATACAAAAATTTATGATGACAATATAGAAGCCATGTTTGTAATAAAACTAAGGAAAGGTTTAGGTAAGTATAAGGGTAAGTTTCCATTAAAATTATTTAATTATGGTAAGATTGGTCACTTTGCATCTAAATGTCCTAAAAAGGATAAGACTGAGCATGATGAACATCATCATGTTGTTGACAAGAAGATCTATAATCTTGACAAGAAAGGGTCATTAAATAATAAGAGAAGTTTTTATACCAAAAAAGATAGTAGCTCATTTGATGTAACACTAGTACATCTAATAGCAATGATGATTCCAATGATCATGATAGTAATGATGATTCCAATGATCATGATAACAATGAAACCTTATTCATGGATATATAAATAGATAATGAGGTTTGATCAAAATTGAAAGGCCTTATGGATGATGAATAATCAGATGAAGAAGAGGCTAAAGTGAACCTTGCAGTAGAATTGATAAGTACTCTAGAAGAGTTGAAGTTTTAAAGAAGGAAGAATAAAAAAATAAGGTCATTGGTTAAGAGTTATGAGGTTCAAATAAATATATTTGAAGAGAGACTAAGCATAAACACCAATGAACATGAGGATACAATCAAATATATGGAAACTCATATTGAAATTGTCACTAAAAATCTTAATACCAGTGAGGAAGAATGCATCAAGTTTGGAATATAAATGGAGTACTTGAAGGCAGAATTGGATCAAGCAACAATCAAGTTGAAGACACATCAGAAAATTGAAAAGAGTATTGAAGTTCTTGGTGATATTTTGATTAGTTAAATGTATTCACATGAAAAAATATGTCTTGGGTTTAAGGATTACCGAAATAAGAATAAGGAGAGTCAGACCTCAAAGACCTATGTAGAAACTCTCAAATCTAAGACTCATAGTGATCATCAGCAAGTCAATAATACCAACATAAAAGTCAACATCAAGAGACCAATTAGGTAGCCCAATTCAATGAGGTGTTCCAATTATTTCAATGGTTATTTTTTTTCTTGTCATAACTTTGGTCATAGATCAAGTGATTATAGAATGGTCTCAAGGGATGAGTTATCATGGGACCATGGGAGGAGTGATCAGTCAAGAGGTTAGTGTAGAAATATTTTTTATGGTAGTTACAATAATATGGGACACATTTCAAGATTTTATGCTAATGGAGTTATAAGGCCCTAAATATTTAAAAATATATACAGAGCTCCTAAATTACATGAGAAGGGTAAAACAATGGTATGGAAGCCAAAACAGGTCAAGACTAATCATATTGAGCCCAAAGGTCAAGGTGGATTATTTTCTAAGATAGAGAAAGGATCATAAGTAAATGAATGCCAATAATAATTTTTATCTACATGTATTGACAAGGAAGTCAAAGAGAATAATAAGGATAACAAGGTGGATGAGTCAAATGCTTTAATCAAGCCTAAGTGGATTATAATAAGGGACTATCAGTCTCATGATTATAAGATAGTTGAGATGAGTGGATTGGAGATTTGAGAATATCTTGAGTTCATGGAGTTTTTAGAGCCCTATACAAAGGGTTGAATCCATTAGGCTTCATGGAGACACTCTTCTATTAGTAAAATTATGAAGTTGTAGTTAAAGAAGGATTCATCTTGAGAGGATTCTAGGTTGTCTATATTGAAAAGTATGAATTATTTTCTTTGTAGATTGAATATATATGACAAGGTGAAAGGATTTTTGGTTAGTATGATAATTGATTATGGAGATTGTTTATGAGGATTCATGGTATGGAATACATTTCTGAGCATAAGACTGTGTCTAGAGACATATGAAATATGGATTGGTCTGCAAGACCAATATGGTCATAGAGATAAGTTGGATGTTGATGATAGAGCTAAAAGTGTGATGAAATCTTGTGTAGTTGATTGGTTTATGAGAGGTAAGAAAAATGTTGTTCTATATTTATAATAGTTGATAGCTTGATTTATGTTGAGAAGTGGTATTGGTATCAAGATGCTTGAATTATGTTGAGAAAGGTCTATAATTTGTAATGACTCATATGATGAGCACAAGATATGAGGACAAAGGGGGAGATAATCAAATGATTCATTAAATTTAAGATTAGATAATTAATAGTCTATGTCAAATAAGGTATATTGATAACATGAAGACATGTTGAATAATGTGGCCAAGACTAAGAGCATGATGGATGTTTATGAATCTAGAATAGGGAAATGAAGATGGATATTATCCATCTCTGTGGCATCAAGATGCATAAAGGAAAGTGAGTGATCTTATGTTTTTTATTCCATTTGAAGATCTATGTTAGATAAGAACATATGTGATGGCCTAGTGAGTGATCAAGAGCATGATCTATACCAGTCATATCAAGGTTAAGATAAGTGTTATTGTATATCTAAATTCATAAGAAGGTATGCATGAAGCTAAGGGGAACATGTTTGTATGATGCTTCATAGACTCTATGATCTTGTTACCAAAAGAGGGAGAGAGATCAAAAAGGGAGAAAGTTTAGAATAGGGATAAGTAGCCTATTTGGATATGTTTCAAAGAGTGGTTTTAATCTTGTGACTCAAGAGAAGAGTATGGAGTTAGGTGGAGCTTTGTAGCTATGTGTTGTGAAATATCAAGATAGTGATGCAGAAGTCATAATAAAAATGATTTCTTGAGGTAAATTTCAAGTGTTCAAGAATTTTTCTAAAATAACTAGAATGAGCCTAAGGTGAGTTGTTTTCAGTATTTCATTATGTTATTGATTTAGGTCTAAGGATTAGATGGTAGTGTGTAGAAGACCCTTTGTCACTAATGTCAAAAGGGGGATAATGAGTATGTGGGAAAAAGTATCATTTTGAAGTAATTTAATTTTTGTAGTGTGTTTGTCATCAATGTGTTTTCCATCAATGATAAAGGGAGATTTTGTTGGAATATTGTTATCATTGATGTCATGGTTGATTTTAGGATTGATGTCAAAGGTGACTAACGATGGATGACAATATGTGATATGTCAAGGTACATGAAATAGAATTTCAATAAGAAGAGAAGAGAGTGTTGCTAAGAGTTGTCATGATTTTTGTGAGCATGGAAAGTACAGGTCATGGAAAGAGTGTTTGAAGACAACCAATGTTTACATAGGAAACATAGAGTATGAGTAGGTATGTGCATAGTATGTCATAGTCATGGCATGAAGAGTTTTAGGTTGATACCTATGAATAAATAATTATCATTGAGAGAGTTTTTCCATTGAAGGATGTTTTCATGAAAGAGAAATTTAAGGCAAGAGAGAATTCAAAGGCAACTAATGCCTTATGGTTGTGTGAAGATCTCAAGTCATATGAAGCTTGGTCATGTGGTTTTAAGTTTGTACGAGGCTATGGAATATTTTTGTAATCAAAAAGAGATTTGTGTAGTGATATGAGTGTGTATTAATATATTATTTTTGCTTGTTTTATTTCTTGATGAGGTTATGACATGGACATAATAGGTCAAGGTGTCAAGTGCATTGGAAGCTTGATCATAGTCATGGCATGGTGAAGGTATGAGCTGGTGGCATGATGATGTGAATGATATCAAGAATTTTATAGGTTTTAAATGTTTTTTGAGCATGATAATAAGGTGTATAATCATCCATGATAGTCTCAAGGTGAGCCTATAGGGGTAGGACCTTCAGATCAAGTCTACACCTAGACCACTCCTAGACCCTATTGGCCTAGTGAGGCATGAAGATCAGTTTTCAAGCCAATTTTGCACATGTGATAGTGGAAAGAGGAATGATATTTTTTAAAAGCATTTTCACAAAGTTTGAGGCCATGGTTTGAAGGGAATTAAAAGAAACATTATTTTAGGCCTTCTTGAGTTCACAAAATGAGGTCTCAACACTTGAGAGGCACTTTCAGACATTCATTGTCATGTTTAACCTCTACATGGGAGCCTGATATATTAAGTACAGATGGGTAAGGGTATTATATAATATCTCTATGAATTGGTTTTGGATTTAAAGGGTAGTCCTTTATGAATAATTATTAACACCAAAACTTGTGTTAAACCTCACTAAAAACCTAATAAGGACCTCATGTGAAATATATTTTTAAAAAAATACTATAATGATCTTAAATTAATATAAAAACTATTTTATCATGTAATAAACTCTCTTAGGTACCTCTAGGTGGTGGTGGTTAGTCAGATGAGAGATAAAATGTGTAGATATAGTCCTGTTTGTGAAGAATTTACTATAGAAGTCTCAAGAAAATAAAATGGATGGAAGAAGGAGATAGAGACTCATAATATATGACCATTAAGGTTTATTTATAGTTTCCACCCTTAAATTATGGTAAATTGGTCATCTAAGTTAGCTAGTTGCAAATAGACCTAATGGTGTGAATAATGAAAAACCTAGGCAATAGTGAGAAGATGAATTGGAGTGTGTTTTCATGATATAATGATGAAACCAAGTGCATAGAGATGTTTTTAAGTACTTTTCATAAATTTTAAATATTTTAATAAGTTTTTTAGTTTATTTATTTTGGTAAAATGTTGCTCACAAGTTGATGTATTTGGTTCAGATAAGATAGTTTGATATGAGGTCAAGAAATTAGTCTATAAGTCCAATATTTGTCATTAGACCATATGATTTTTATTATTGAGGATATAATAAAGATATCATAGGATAATTTAAATGAATAATAATCCATGGAAAGTATCTAAAAATGTGTTTGAGGTCTAAGTCACCATGACTGTGTTTTTGAGTTTACTAGCAGTTCTGAGTGAGTGAGTTGCAGAGGTGTTCTTGAAGCCTTAATATTGAGTTGTGGAGCTAAAAGCTTCACTGTTAAGCTCTTGTGGAGGTTGCTAGACTCAGCCAGTAACCAGCATTGGCAGTATTGTTGACATTGGTAAGGGAATTGACTGACATCGGTCGGTCACCTGTGTATGCATGCATTTACATGCGTTTCCAGAATTGGACTTGCTCTAATTTTAGGAGGATAGAGTGTTTGCATGTAAAGACTAATTTAAGTCTTGAGCTCTTATTTCTAATTATTATATGCCTTGGATCCTATTTAAGAAACCCATGGGGCATGTATTGTAATTAAGGAAAGAGAAGGGATAACAACTCAGTTATTGAGTTGATTGTAATTGAGTGTGAGAGAGAACTCTTGAGAGAGAAATACTGTACACCCAAGAGGTGTGGAAGAGTGTGATTTTTTCATTGTATTCTAGAAGAATTTAATACAAGATTGGTTGTTTCTTGTATCTCCTATTCTGTGCTATTTCTATTTTCTAGTTACTTATTACTTCTGGTTTATTTCCATGTTTAGTTGCTTATATATACAAAGTAATCAATTGTACTCCAAGTTCCTAACAAGTGGTATCAGAGTGGGTTAGTGATTGTTGATTACAGGTTCACTCACAGGGGTTTTTGTTTGAGTGGGAGCAAAGCAATGGCAGAAGAAAGTAAACTAAGAATGGAGAAATTCAATGGTAAGAATCATCAATTATGGAGGATGCAGATAGAGGATTATCTGTATCAAAAAGATCTATTTTTACCGTTGGGTGGGGTTTCAAGTAAGCCCACAGATATGAAAGATGAAGAATGGAATGTTCTTGATAGAAAAGCTCTTGGATCTATAAGGTTGAGCCTGGCATCTTCTATGATTTCTAACTTATCACAGGCAAAGACAACGGTAGAGTTAATGGATACTCTGGCAAACTTATATGAAAAACCCTCAGCTTCAAATAAGGTATATCTTATGAAGCAATTATTTAGTTTTCAAATGTAGGAAGGTGGATCTATATATAGTCATCTTAATGATTTCCATGAAATTTTAAATCAGTTAAATTCAGTCAAAATAGTTTTTGATAATGAAATTAAGGCTCTCTTGATCTTATGCTCTTTACTTAAAAGTTGGCATAGCTTGGTAATGGTGGTAAGTAATACTACATCTACTTCAAATATCTTGAAAGTTGATGATGTTGTTAGTGTAATCTTGAATGAATAAATTTGTAGGAAAAGCACAGGTGAAACATCAGGTAATGCTTTAAGTATTGAAAGCAGGGGAAGGCAAAGAGAGAAGGGCAAGCAAGGGAAATCAAGGTCAAAGATAGGCAGAAGATCTAAATCCAGAAATAGTAGAATAACCTGCTAGAATTGTGGAAAGAAAGGACATGCAAAGAAAGATTGCTGGTTGAAGGATAATAAAGAAAATCAGCAAGAAGGTAATAAAGAAGCAAATGTTGTAGGTATTGTTGCACTGGATGCTCTTATATTTTCTTTGGATAGTCAAATAGAATCACGGGTTTTAGATTCTGGTGCTTCTTTCCATGCAACCCCAAATAGAGAATTTTTCAATGATTATGTCCATGGAGACTTTGGAAAAGTTTATTTAGGGGATGGTGAGCCTTGTCAAATTGTTGGAAAAGGAAAAGTGCAGCTGAAATTGTAGAATGGAAACACATGGGTGTTGAAAGATGTCATGCATGTACCCATCTTGAAGAGGAATTTGATTTCTACAGGGAAGTTGGGTGATGAGGGTTGCACAATAACTCTCACAGCTGAATCTTGGAAAGTTTCCAAGGGTGCACTTGTATTAGCAAGAGGTAAGAGAGTAGGTACACTCTATCTATCTACTTGTGTTACTAATTATTCTCCTTCTATTTTATCTACTTCAGATGTAGCTACAAAGTTGTGGCACTATAGGCTTGGTCACATGAGTGAGAAGGGAATGACTGTTCTTAAGTCAAAAGGTAATCTTTTAGATTTGAAAAGCATAGATCTAGATTTTTGTGAGCACTGTATTTTTGGGAAACAGAAGAAAGTGAGGTTTCTCAAGACTAGGTCAACAAAGAAGGAGCACAAGTTGGAGCTTGTTCACACAGACGTGTGGGGACTAGCTCAGGTAGCTTCTATTGGAGGATCAAAATATTATGTTTCTTTCATTGATGATGCTACAAGAAAGGTATGGGTTTATTACATAAAGAGGAAATCTGATGTTTTTGACACATTTAAGAAATGGAAAGATTTGGTTAAGAATGAAACAGGTTTGAGATTGAAGTGCCTTAGATTTGACAATGGTGGTGAGTACTGTAGTAATAAATTCAATAGTTATTATTCTATAAGTGGAATACATAGGGAAAGAATGGTTCCAAGGACACCTCAGCAAAATGGAGTTGTTAAAAGGATGAATATAACAATAATGGAGTGTGCATGGAGTATGAGGTTGCATGCTGGTTTGCCCTTAAAGTTTTGGGTAGAAGCTATGGATAATGCAATTTACCTGATTAACAAAGGACCTTCTACTACACTGGATGGTGGAATTCTAGAAGAGGCATGGATATGTAAAAAGGTAGATCTTTCAATTCTCAGAGTTTTTTGGTTTTGAAGCTTTTATGCACATTGATAAAGAAAATAGAAAGAAGTTGGATGCTAAATCCATGCGGTGCACTTTCATTGGTTATAGCTTTGGAGATTTTAGATTATGGTTATGGAATTTAGAAACTAACAAAATTATTAGAAGTTGTGATGTAGTTTTCAATGAGAAGGTGATGTACAATGATCAGCTCAAGAGGTTGACTAATTCTGAGCAGGGCAATCTTGATTTGGATGAGGTAATGATCCAAAATGAGCTCACGAGTAAAAATCATCAGTCACAGGAAAACACAGAGACCAACGTCAGTCAGGTAACCAACATTGGTAGTCACACAAGAACTGACATCGGTTAGACAGTAACTGATGTTGATCAGGCAAAGACTGAGGTTGGTCAGGTAGAAGTGATGTCGGTTAGGTCCAGATAGAGAGATGACTGAGATCGGTCACTGATAGAATGGAATTTGGGTGGATTGGAAGCTGTGAATGAATCTCAAACACCCATAAAGAGGATTGTAAGGGTAAGTAAACCTCCAATTTTTTATTCCCCTTCTTTATATTGCATGTTACTAACTGATGGTGGAGAACCAGAAAGTTTTGATGAAGTAATACAAGTAGAATACAGGAAACAGTGAGAGTATGGCATGAATGAGGAAATTGATTCCTTAGAAGAGAACCAAAAGTGGGACTTGGTTGAGTTGCCAGCCAGAAAGAAAGCACTAAAAAACAAATGGGTTTATAGGTTAAAAGAAGGACAGAATGGATAGATGAGACATAAGGCCAGGTTAGTAGTAAAGGGATTTGCACAGAAACCAGGTATTGACTTTGGTGAAATCTTTTCTCCTATAGTAAAGATGACTTCTATTCGGACTATATTGTCTGTAGTTGCTATTGAGGATTTGCATCTTGAGCAGCTTGATGTTAAGATAGTGTTTCTTCATGGAGATTTGGATGAGGAGATATATATGGAATAGCCAGAAGGTTTTGAGATCATAGGTAAGGAGAAACTTGTGTGCAAGTTGAAGAAAAGCTTATATGGTCTTAAGAAAGCTCCAAGACAATGGTATCTAAGGTTTGATAGGTTTATGATAGAGCATGGCTTTAGTAAATGTCAATCTGACCATTGTGTTTATTTTATCAGATTAGATAATGGTAATTATATTATTTTGTTGTTGTATGTAGATGATATGGTTGTTGCAGGTTCACACATGTAGGAAATTACTGAGCTAAAGGTAAAATTAGCTCACACATTTGCCATGAAGGATTTAGGAGAAGCAAAAAAAATCCTTAGCATGAGTATTAAGAGAGACAAGAAAAATCACAAGTTGATTTTGTCTCAAGAGGATTATGTGAATAAGGTGTTAGAGAGGTTCTATATGTAGGATGCAAAACCGGTAAGCACACCTATGGCTAGACACTTCAAGATGAGTAAAGAACAGTGTCCTAAATCGCATGATGAGGTTGAGTACATTAGCAAAGTTCCATATGCTTCAGCAGTTGGGAGCTTGATGTATGCTATGGTATATACTAGACCTAATATTGCCCAAGCAGTGGGAGTTGTCAGCAAGTTTATGGCCAATCTAGGAAAGGAACACTGGAAATCAGTTCAGTGGATTCTTAGATATCTGAGAGGGACCAGCAGTAGGCATTTATGCTATGGAAGGTCAAACACTTCTCTACATGGGTATGTAGATTCAGCTATGGTAGGTGACTTAGATGGCAGGAGAAGTACCACAGGATATGTTTTCATTATTGGTGAAATGGCGGTTAGCTAGATTTCAAAGTTTTAGAAGGTTGTTGCACTGTCTACTATAGAGGTAGAATACATTGTAGTCACAGAGGCAAGCAAGGAAATGATATGGATGACTCAGTTCATGGAAGATTTGGGAAAGGAACAAGAGAGTTGTAGATTATACAGTGATAGTCAAAGTGCAATTCATTTAGCAAAGAATTCAGCCTTTCATTCAAGAACCAAACATATACAACTTAGGTACCACTTCATTTGATAGGTATTGGAGGATGGACAGTTGAAGCTGGAAAAGATCCATACGGATAAGAACCCTACAAATATGTTAACAAAGCCGATAACAAAGGAGAAGTTGAATCTTAATTCAAATTTTGTTGATCTTTAAGATTGAACTTGAAGATGGAGATGCAAACCAGAGAGACAAGACAGAGGATGTTGTTGTACAGGTACAGGTGCAATTGTTTATCTCCAAGTGGGAGATTGTTGAGTTGTAGAGCTAAAAGCTTCACTGTTAAGCTCTTGTGGAGGTTTCTGGACTCAGCTAGTAACTAGCAGTAGTAGTGTTGCCAACATTGATAAGGGAACTAAATGACATTGGTCAGTATCGGCTGACGTTAGTCATATGTAGATCGATAGTGACCGGCATCGGTCACCTGTGTATGCATGCGTTTGCATGCATTTCCAAAATTAGACTTGCTCTAATTTTAGGAGGATAGAGTGTTTGCATGTAAAGACTAATTTAAGTTTTGAGCTTGTGTTTCTAATTATTGTATGCCTTGGATCCTATTTAAGAGACCCATGGGGCATGTATTGTAATTAAGGAAAGAGAAGGGATAACAACTCAGTTATTGAGTTGATTTTAATTGAGTGTGAGAGAGAACTCTTGAGAGAGAAATATTGTACACCCAAGAGGTGTGGAAGAGTGTGATTTCTTCATTGTATTCTAGAAGAGTTTAACACAAGATTGGTTGTTTCTTGTATCTCCTATTCTGTGCTATTTCTATTTTCTAGTTACTTATTACTTCTGGTTTATTTCCATGTTTAGTTGCTTATATATACAAAGTAATCAATTGTACTCCAAGTTCCTGACACTTAAGCTATGAGTGGAAGTGTCTAATGAATTTGGTAATGACCATAACATAATTTATATTATACATATGATTTTTTTATAATTTTTTTTAATTTATTAAGCATGTTTGATCTTCAAAATTTGAAGGTAGACTTTTTGGTGTACATAGGCCTAATAAGACTAAGTACTATTGATGGGTTTCATGAAATGGTTGGACCTAAAAAGTGATATAGAGATAAAATGATATTGGATAAGGTATTTTTATATGTTTTTAAAAAGTATTTTCTCATTTATATATGTGTAATTTTTTCCAAAGGATCAAATGGTAACATGTTGATAAGAAGGCCTAATGTAATTAGGTCTCCATGAGACCTAAAAGTGAAATGAGGTCTAATAGAGTTATGATAGACCAAAAGGAAATCAATGTTCATTTTAATCATGTTTATGATATTTAATAAGACCTATTATAAGTCTAAACTAATAGGTTAATGGTGTGTGTCTGACTAAGTGGGATATGAACAAGGAACGGTATATATACAAGGAAGTTTTAGGCCTATTTGAGTAAGCTTAGAGGAAGTGAGTGATTGGAGAAATCAATGAGCCTGAGGAGGTTGTGTAACATGTTTTAAACACTAAGAAGATATGAGATAATAATTTTAATGAAGATAATATAGGTTTTATTCTATTTAATATCAAGGTCATATGACCTATTCAGTCTTGATAAGGGCTAATTGAGCAAAGAATCCTAGAGGCAGTTTTGAGAGAGATCAATTGGAGTAGAGTTGAAGGAGTGATAATTTTATATTAAGAGGATATTAAATTTAAATCATATATGTATTCCTAATTTATGTAATTTGATATAAAATATAGATATTTGAGTGGAAGAGTGGAATAAAGAAGTTTGATTAACTAAGTTTTTGCTTGGTTAAAGAGGGAGTTAAAGCTTCCTTGTAGGTTGGTGCTTAAAAAATTGGTTTTGATTGAGTTGGTTCTTGGTTAAGAGGAAGTTGGAGATACCTTGTAGGTTTTTTCTTGCATAAGTTTCCTTTTACTAAGTTTTTATTTAGTCATAGGGGGTTATAGCCTCTTAGCAAATGGGTGCATGATAAATTTGGGGTTGGTGTTCCATGTTAGGTTGGAGCTCAACTAAATTTGATAAATTATCTTATAAGATAGTTTTTCAAATATTTGTTTTAGTGGGTTTTATCCCCCATGAGGGTTTCCCACATATATGATGTGTTATCTTGTTTCATGCTCATGTGATTAGTTATCAATGCATTGCTAGATCACTATGTTGCTTTTATAGTTCATATATGAGTGGATGTAATTGATTGAAAGTTTTTTAAGATTGATTCACCCCCCCACCCTCTCAATCATTTTTCTTCCAACATGCAGTTGATTTAGATAATAATGAATAATGCATTTACAAGGAAGAGAGATCTTACTTATAGATTTTACAAAGAGGAAAGAATGAGAGAGAATTATGAGGTGAGAGGGAATATGACACCACATTTTCATGTGGGAATGGTAACCACATTTGAAGATTTGTCCTGTTGTGTAAGTTAATAAAAAAGGAGAGCATTAAGAGAGACAATATCAGTCACCCCATGTGACTCCAAGTTTTATGCCCCACCTTCACACATGTGAGCAATAGTGTGATGCTTGTCCTCATATGCAAATGGTCAAAAGTGGATCACATAATTAGCTCTTATTTTGTGTATCTCCTACTTTTCATGTGACCCCAAAATGGTGCTCCACTTCCACATGTGATCCAAATCTATAATAGTGAATTCTTGTCCTCTTCCCCATGTGCACCTAAGATTCCAAAACAATATTTAATCATCTTTTTAGATCTTTTTCATGCAAAAACACTATTACACCTAAGCATGGTTCCCTAAATATTCATCAATGTATTCATCACACAAAAGGAAGTCATGTGACTCAACAATAACAAAATAACATGTCCATTAGTGGATGATACACCCCACTCCTTTCTAACTAGAATTTGTCCATGGAAGACTCCCTATGTTTCATAATACATGACCTAATTTCATCTCATCATTATACCACATCACCACTATGCCACATCACCATGCACAGTCATTATGAATAGTAACCATGAATAGTAATTTGTGATTAGTGTTTTCACTACCAATATAAAGTAGTGTATGAGGTCCTGAAGATCCCTTGAACATAATTCCACTAACTAAATTCCCTTCTAAAATTTTTGGCTTTCTCCAAGAAATTTAGAGCTTCCAAAAATGTTATAAGGCTATAAAAAGGGGACATTACAAGTCTTCCCTCCCCAATATTGCTTGTCCTCAAGTAATCACAACTCATCCTCTAATTGAACCTAATGAATTCCAAAGATCCCAAGTCAATCTAGGAGTTATTTATTGCAATACATCTACAATGAATAGCTCTTCCACTCCCTTAGCTAATATATCATCAAGTATTTACATGTAATTAGTGAGCCTTTCAAAATTTGGCTTTCCACTGCTACAATTATTTGCATGAATACTAATTAATGAAGCAACTCCACCACTATTTTTATATGCTAGTATGATATACATATTGGCTTTATCATAAGAACTTCTAGAGTTGCTTAAATATTCAACACTAGGAAGAACACAAAAAATTTATGAATCATGATATTTTCATATCCTTGAGAAGATTATATAAAGTTTTATACACTCATGTACTCTTCTTCACTTGTAAATGAACATGAAAATTTAGCTTCATCATCATCTTCTTCTAAGAAATTCTCTTGATGTGTGTTTTGAAGTTCTACCTCATTTGTACTTTTCATTGAGGCTAGGCTCTCATACTCAAATTTAAAATTACTAGAGTGGTTATCTTATTTGTTCTACCAACACTCTAGGACAATATGCAACTATTCTTGGGATAATTCTTCTTCCACATACTTTTGTAAATGATCATTTACTTGTACATATTATTTAGAACAAGATTTCTCCTATGGTCTCTCATCTTCTCTTATCTCCATTTCATATTGAAGATACTCTCCCAAATTTGGACTTGCACGTTTCACAAACATGCTATGGGAGATAAATTCTCCATCAATAAATTCATCAATTGCTCCACCATGCCCCAAAGACATGTTTTCCAACTCTTCTTCACTTGTGGATGCATCACCTGATTATCCTTCTTTTTTCTTCTCTTCATGGTGAGGTAATTTTGGATCATGAGACTCTTTAGATGTATCTTAATACAAGTCTATGTCTGAAATAACCCCAACATAGTTCACTTACCCATGTCTAAGGCATATGTGTCCTAGAGTCCATGGATCTTTGCAAGAGAAACAAAGTTTTTTCCTCCTAATATCATTCCTAGTTTCATCATCCCCCTTATTATGCACATTTATAAGTTCATATTTTTGTGTTAGGGCAGCCATATACTTATTTTAAAATTTCCCTTTAGAATTATTCCAAGGTGAGGGATTTTAAGGTACAGTGGTATCTAATTTTTGCAACCATGATCTAGCAATACATTTATCAGATCCATTAAAATTAGAGAGATTTATCTTACCCAAGGTGTACTCCAAATAATTTATCTTGAATTGAAATTTGGGCTCTTGCCTTTTTTCACCTTTGGTCTTCCTCATAGTCAAATAATTTTTTAATGTCATGGCTTCATGAATCTTAACTAGGAGGGATCTATACTCTTCATAATAACGAAAGATTTCTTATTGAATGAATTTGGACTTTGGGGGTATATTTATGAACCCATCTCTTGAATTCTGATATTCCACCTATTCCATGATCCAACACCTACATTTTTTTTTCATAAAAGGGAATTTTATTTCCCGTAAGTACTTTTTTCATATCCTCCTACTTTTAAGATGTTGTGACTAGAATTGAATTTTTTATGCTATCTAGAATATTTTGAAGTAAAGTTATTTTTTTATCAAGGATCATCTGCATTTCATTTGTTAAGAATCTAAATAATCCTCCCATGATTCATAGGTTATGAATTCAAATCTACAAACACAAATCCTCATAGGCTAGTAGGATACATGGCTCTAATACCACTGAAATATCCCCAAATGGGATATTTAATAAAAATCTAAATTTTCCCTAATTATAACTAGATTTAATTTCAAATATTAAAATCATAAATGAATAACATAATATATTTCTTTAATAACCATTTTCATAGAACCAACAACACTATGATTTTTGGTTTTCAAATACAAAAAATTGAACAATAAATGATATTGTTAGAGACAATATCCATACAAAACAACTCTTACATTATAGATTCAAATATTTATATCATAGCAAATACTTACATAAATTAGACACCATAAATCTCCACAACTATACTATATATATTGGAAAAACACACCTTCTACACATTGGAATTATGAATCTTCTTGAAGCACAATTGTAATTCCTAGATGGAATTACCTTACCTGGATAAGAGGGTTTTCATCTCAAATACTATAAATAAACTAAGAGGGTTTTTCATCCTCATAATATATTAATATCCAAGGGTTTTCATCCTTGGTGAGGAAATATTGAACATAATTTCAAACCTCACAAATGAGGGGGATTCAGATTATAATCAAGAATACATTTATAATGAAGAGATTTCTTACTTATAGATTTTGCAAAGAGGAAAGAATGTAAGATAATTATGAGGTGAGAGGTAATATGGTGCCACATTTCCATGTGGTCGTAGTAACCACATGTTAAGATTTGTCTTGTTGTGCAAGTTAGTAAAAAAGGAGAGCATTAAGAGAAACAAGATTAATCACCTCATGTGACTCCAAATTTGGCACCCCACCTTCACACATGTGAGAAATAGTGTGATGTGTGTCCTCATATGAAAATGGTAAAATTTTTATCACATTATTATCCCCTCTTTTGTCTTGGTATCCCACTTTCCATGTGACCCCAAAAATGGCACCCCACTTCCACATGTGTGCCAATATGTAATAGTGACTTCTTGTTCTCTTCCCCATGTGCACCTAAGATTACTAGACAAGATTTAATCATATTTTTGACTTAATTTCATGCCAAAATATTATTCCACCTAAGGGTGGTGCCCCAACTATTCATCCTTATCTTCATCACCCAAAAGGAAGTCATGTGACTCACCAAAGAAAATAAAACTTGTCCATTAGTGGATGTTATGCCCCACTCCTTTCTAATCATCCTTTATCCATGGAATATTCCCTATGGGTCATGCCACATCAATCCAATTCCATCTCATCACTATGCCACTTCACTATGTACAATAACTATGAATAGTGTCCATGAATAATACTCATGAATAGTAATTTGTGAAGAACATTCTCACTCCTAATATAAAATAGGGTATGAGCTCCTAAAGATCCCTTGAATGCAATTCCACTAACTAAAATTTCTTTTAAAAATTTTGGCACTCTCTGAGAAAGTTGGATCTTCTAAATTTTTTGGAAGGCTATAGAAAGGGGGAATTACATCTTATTCTATACCTATTAATATTCCCTTTTACCATAAGCATAATCTACAAAATCCATATTTAAATACTAATGCAAGAGGATAAGATTGGGAGTAGTGTTATTTCAGTTTAGTCTTATAGTTCATTATGTACCTAAAAATGAGTGGTATTGGTCATGAAATTTGGTGCATCACCTCAAATTTACTTGTTTTTAGTTACATATTTCCCTTTTCCTTGCAATAAATAGGTTTGCTAATAGTTTTACATGATACATCAAGGGATCTAGCCTTAATTTAGAGATTCACCTCAATTATTAGGCTACCTATAACCTAAAGTTGTCTTTATGTGTCATATAAATAAGGAAGGCTTTAAAAAAATTCTAAATAGTACAATTTAGATTGATAATAGTTCTGACATGCTCAATGGGACATATTGTCATCTATTGAGGGATTTTTAGTGTTGTCCTTCAATACATCAGCCTTTATAGGAATGACCTCAAACATCAATGGAGAATCCAAGTGAGACATAAATAGTTAAATTATCCCAAGTGCTTATAATAGACCAATTAGTTATATTCTTAATCTTTATTTAGTTAAAATGCATCTTTTTTACCTTCAAATCCTTCATATCAAGCTAATAATGTTCATAGATTTACCCTAGGTATCCCTCAACCAATAACATAGTATTTTTATTATGATTTTTGTCTCCCATGTATCCAAAATAAATATCTTTGGTAGCCTACTTATCCTTGTAAGCAACCTTTTCAAAACTATGTTCCCCTAGTCAACATAGTCATGTTTTTACTCAATCTTTATCAAGAGTTGAACATCTCATATTATACTATGAAAGGTTATTGAGAGATATTGATAAAGAAGAAAAGCATGGTGTATTTTTCCATACCCATATTATTTAGAGTATGGTATACTCATTACATCTGATTAAGAGTGAAAGGAAAACCATTGAGAGGGAGGATCAACAAACACCAAATAATGACATGCTAAAGGTAAGTGGTTTAATTTAGTGTATGGAGAATAGGTTAGAGGTTTGAGAGAGGTAATGAATTCAATACAATATAAATTATGCACCCTCTCCTACCCCAAATTATCCTTCTTTTACTCCCAACCTACCCAAGTTGTAATATATCACCAAGAGGAAGCTCCTAATTTCAATATATCAAGTTATAAGACTTCCACCCATTAAAAAAGGTTATTCCCATGAAACCTCCACCCACTCTACCTTAAGATCCTCATAACATTCCATTGTGGATTCCTTCTTGGATTATGACTCTTGATTACATCATGCCAATCCTTAATAAATAACCTTATCCCATTCCCATGCAAAATCAGATAAAGGAGAAGGTAGTAGAGGTTAAACCAAGAGAGTCTCAAAGTCTTACAAGTCCTTCATCCACCCCTCAAGTTAGAGTTATCCATAGATACCAAGGTATATCATAATGAGAAGGGTTGATTAATGCCTAGAGGGAGATGAATGAATAAGTCCTAGCACAAAATTCTCTTTCCTTTCCCCAAGACCTCCCAAATAAGTCCTTTAATATCCTAAGTTGGAAATACACCCTCTCAAATTTTAAACAAACTAATGAACCCTTTTTCCCTCCCACCATCTACCATTTGGAGGGACAACCTATTGTATGGAAGGAAAGTGAAGAGCTTGCATCTAAGAAAGAGAGTGTATCAAGTGAGTATGATGAAGAGATCACCATTAATATTACTCTTCATGAGGGAAAATAAACAATAGGTTTGAAACAAGAAAAACATGATGAACTAAGCCTTGATGAAATTTCATTTTATATTAAAGAAGAAGACCAATCTAATTGTCATGGATTGGGTTTTGATGAAATAATTCAAGATGATCGTGCAATAATAAATGAGGTTACAATAGACCTTAAAATATATAATCATCCCCAAGGTGAACAAGGTAAAGATATGATTGAATTTGTAAAGATTCATGATGACCTTGATGATGATTGGCAACAATTGTACCATGTTTTCCTTTAATAGATTGAATATCTTGGCATGGTACATTTGATGATAGAGTAAGGACACAAGGTAAAACCATAATTGAAGTTATGATGATTTATCATTAAGAAGATAAGATTTCATGCAAGGGAATTAATTCTCATGATCATGAAGAAGATGTTGAGACAGTTGTCTTAACTAGTGAACATGGTAAAAGCATGAGTGAAGAAGTCCAAGGTGTCCTTGAAACATGTGATGAAGTTTATACCATCTCAATTCATGAAAATGAGCCTCAAGAAGGCCATGATTAAGGTGTTCAAGTAGATATAGTAATAGAGGGACAATTAGATGGCTCTCAAGAGGTGTCAAATGATCAATAGAAGGTAAATTTTTTTTTTGAACCTCCATATTTAATTTAAGGTGATGATCCCATATCTTGTTACAAAGAAGAACTTGACGAGTTAGCTATAGTGAAACCACTAGAAATCACCCTTAAAGAATATATTCATGATCTAGTTACATGAACAAATGAATAGGATGAGAGCCTAATTGAAGTTGTAATAATTTCTAAAGAAGAAGAAGAGTTTGTTGCCCTTGTTGAGGAACTTGAAGATCAGGACATGGCTACATTCACTAGTAGATATATTGAAGTGAGGAATGAAGTGATTTCTCTCTAAAATGAACAAGAAGAATATTCCTTTTGGGAAGATTTAGAATTTTTTAATTTAATATTAGATAGTGGACTTGCAACTCCATATTAAGACATTGATAAAATGGTTGAGAAGGTTGAAGAGTAGATGAGGTTGATCAAAGTACACTTCAAGAAGAGAATGATTCTAATGAGTCATCAAATATCGAGGTTGTTTCTACCCCTATGAATCATAGTATGTTAAAATTGGAGGTCTATCTTATTAATTAGGAGTAACATAAAGTCAAATATGAATCATAAGAAGAGTTTGTATTCATAGGAGACATGTTTTCTACTATTCATCCCTTTGAAGACAAGCCAAAGACATTGGTAGTCAAGGAAAGAGTTCATAGAGCAAGAGAAATGTTCCAGAAATATCTTGATCCTCATCATTCCTATCCACCACTTGAAGAAGATCTCATAAATTTTCCTTTTGATCCATGTGGATCAAACCTTGGAGGTTAGTTGTACATAGTAGTTACTCATGTTTTATTTTCCCTAAGTGATTCTTAGCACAATGTGTGTATTATTTAGTTTAGTTTTTCTTTTATGTGTGTTAAGGGAATTATTAGTTGCCTCACTTGTTCTCAAGGCTTAAAATCTTGTTTAATTTAAGTTTGTGTTTTGTGAAAAGTGACCCCATAGCCTAATGGATGTAAGAAGGTTACTGTTCTAGAGTGCATAACAAGCACACACCCTTTGGAGGTCACCAAAAATGTTAGCCAAAATGGATACCATAGGCCATTATATTTCAAAACTTGTTAGCTAAGCTTGTTTAACTTTGTTGATAACCTTTATTGGTTATGGTCTTGATGTAATACTTTGTCTTGATAGTGTCTTGTCAAGTTGTCTTAGGTTGTTTCTTGGTCCCCTACAAGGCATAGTTAAAATGGTAGTCATTTCACCTTAGCTTTCTAGCTAGCATCCATGGTATTTATATTCTCTAAAGCATTTAGCAAAGATTAAGGTAAATTTGGAGAAATTAAGGTAATGATGGTTTATGGTCCTATGTTTATTTCTAGCCTTTCCTTGTGCAAGTCTTCATTTCCTAGAGTCATGAACAAATACAAATTTCTAGGTTGGAATGGTCACACATCAATGAATTAAATGTGGTATTAATACTTACTGGTTTGAGAATAATTTGTACTAACCCTCTCAAAGGCATTTCACACCTTGCCAACATATCATAAGACCTACCAAGATAATTTAAGGTCAAATTTGGATATTTTTATGTGTAAGAGACATTTTTAAAACATATATAAATGTATTAAATGTGGGAGATGGAAATAAATGGTCAGACAATGCCAGCTTTGGCAGGTATAATGCTTATTTTAGATCTCTTTCTTTCCCAAGGGGAAATATTAAGAGGATTCATGAGCTTGAGATGCAAATAAGAGATCACTTTAATAATTTTAAATAATTATAAATGTCCTCCTACCTTACCCAAGTCAAATCCATGATCATTAATGTGTTACATGTCCAAAAAAGAATAAAACCTATTCAAAACCTCCATCAGGTTCTTAACAAGATTGAGATGGTCAAACAATTTGAAAATGGTTCATGAAGGAGAGAGAGAGTTGGAACCAAATATATTATGAAAATAAGGGGACCCTAATTCTATTTAATTTTTTGGTATTGGTTTATTGATCAATCCCCTCCACTATATGAATAATTGCTAACAAGATAAGGTGTCCAAAATCCTTAACAAGCCCTAATAGCTCAGTTTATTATTCATAATTTCACTTTTGAGATCAATAGAAGTATATTAATCATTAAAATGTGATATAAATATGTGAGGGGACATATATAAAACCAAATTCAATTATATACACCATGCATACACATGCATTAACAAGAAAATGACTCTCTTTCACTGTGTTCATGTGATAGTCAAGATTTTTATCAGTTTATAAGTTGTCCCAACTTGAATATTCTTGAGAACAAGTATATATGTTTTATATAACCTCATGATATATTTTAAATTAATTCCAAAACATCTCCATAAATAACTCAATACCAAGGACAGACAGAATATGAAGGTATAAATTTATTACAGAATTGAGAAGGCATGGTTTGGTGATGATATAGTACTATTGAGAAGTTATAGGTTCATGAAAGAGTTTAAGACACATGAAATGAATCTAAAAATTATTTTTAAAACCTCATTAAATCTCCTCTCAATCCACATTCATTCTCCAAGTTACCCTCTTGCAATCACATGAACACATAACCATAAAAAAGAGGTACCTATAAACCTAGTGGCATAAAACAAGAATGAAAGTAATGATAATGATGAAAAACAAGTTTGAGATATACTTTTAAATGTGATATAGCTTTAGAAGTGTGTTTAAGGTGTTTATAGCTTTGTGATAAAGAATAAACCATCAATTTGGGCTAAGACCTATTGGATAAGGTCCAATAAGCCTAAAAGAGCAATGTTGTTGTTAGGTTCATCCTTCTAAAGAAAATAATAAAATTATTAGCTTATTATTGTGAAGAGGATACATTTAATATTAATAAATATTTTATGAATATAATAATAAAAGCATCAGTTGACAATACCTTCTTCAATAGACCCATAAGTCCATTCATAGTCTTATCTAGTATTTGTTTCAAGGACTAGGTCAAAATTATGGTTATGTGAGGATCTGTGGGTGTCTTGAGATTGTTTAAAGGTCTTCAAAGGTCAAATTAAATTGTATTTATTCCCAAATATTTTATATGAGACATGTAAGTTAGGAAATAACAAGAAATAAGGCCCTTTTACTCAGAACTAGCCTTGATTGTGTATACCTACAACCCTGCTTGCAAAGGTATTGAAAAGATGTAATTTGTGTTGTTATAAAAAAAGGTATAAATGTCAGATGAAGTGTGAGAGGTATTTAAATAAATTTTTGAAAGGTTTTGAATCATTTTCAAGAAGGATAAATCTATCAACAAGAATCACTTTCAAGTCTTGATAGGGTGA
>JARHVA010001506.1:47500-65000 GCA_037957365.1 Torreya grandis
AGTGGAAGATATTGGGTGAGGTGTGAAATTTGGATTTAATAATTAAATTTGGATTAAAAGTGTGAATAATTGATAAAATTTGTTTTATTCAATTATTTAAATAAGGAGGGAGATGTCATGAATTATAATTTGAATGCTAGGAAGAATAATTAATAGGTTTATATGCATTTCAATACTAAATATAATTTATGTGCCTATATTTTTCCCTCTTTAAAATGGTGTTATGATGCAATACTTCTTCAAAGAATAGTAATAGAAGTAGAGAAATGATGACCAAGAAAAAAAATTGCCCCAAATGAGTGAGAATGAATGCAGTGATACCCCCTCATAGGTTTATGCAATAAAACAAATAAACACTCAAAATAAATGAAAATATGAAAATTATTAAGTAATTTAAACCATAAACAAAATCAAATTACTAGAATCAACACCAAACTTGTAAGATTAAGGTAGGTGTTAATAAGTTTCCCCTAGTTGTCAAAACTAGAGTATTGATCAGAAAAAGAATATTTTACAATTTAAAGATTACACGCTTAGTGGATGCCCATGATGTAGGGATTAGGTGAGCAGATGTGGGAATGATATATCCCAAAAATGGTAAGATGAGGATCTAAAAATGGAAAAATATAAGTTTTAAAATTGTATTAAAAAATCTACAAGAGTGATGGTTGTAAGTTATTGAAATAGATTCAAAATGCTTTGACTTAGATTGCCTTAGAATTTGAATTAAAATGAATGAAAAAGGAATAAAATAGAGGGATGGGGGGAAATATTTGAAATGGGTTGAAAATATAAATAGTATATTGGTTTTTAAGAAATTCATTTGTGTACATTGATTTTCAGAGTTATTTTCTAGTAGAAGTTGAGTGAGAAGATTTGCTTTGAGACCTTAGAGGAAAATAGATTGTATTCCACACCACCAGTACCATAGAGAGCATGTGAAGAGACACCATAGACAAAATAAGATGGGGCATATAGTAAGTTAAATTTTATACCTTATCATTTTTTTAAGTACATTTATTATGGGTTAAATTTTTTAGAAACAAATTCACAGTTAGGCTATTTGTGAATTTGGTAATAAAAGTTATGACTCACTAGAACAAAGTAAAAAATCACTGAACTAGATAAAAACATCATAAGTTAGGGTTACAAAAATTTTGGGGTAAAAAATATATTAGGCATTGGTGAATTCACATTTTGTAGCTACGAAATTGCGCAAATGAGTTACAAATTTGTCAAACTAGGTAATGAAATTGTTTGGGATGGAAAGAGATCAGGGCAATTATGAAATTGCATAGTATAGAAGTAAATTTGAAAATAAAATCAACAAAAAGGAAAAAAGGAAATACAAAAATGATGTAAAGGTGAAATAGAACATGGTAAGTTCAAAATCAACAAAAGGGATGACAAAAATGTGAAAGGGAGTAGCAAAAGTGTAAAGTTTAGAGGAAAAGGGAGAAATTAGTAAATGATTAGAGAGATAGGAAGTGTTAAATGACTTGGAAATAATATTAAGGAAGAGAAATGAATTATACTTTTTTCTTTGTGTTTTTTATAATGTTTTAAATTAAGTATAAAAGGTTTTTCATGCTGATAGGTAGAATTGGCACTATGATAATGTTTTATGATTATAGGATATATTATAAATATTTACATGGGAGTGAAGACCTAGGGTGTTTGAGTAGATAATAGGTTTCATAAAGTATGAGTTTAGAGTATTAAAGGCTACATTATTGTCATTTATCATGTAGATGACTTAGATCTATATAGATAGGGATCTATTGACTATGTTGGCTGAGAGATGGCACATCAAGACCAACACATTTCACCTACTAGTAGATGAGATGATTGTGACACTAGAGGACATGTATTAGATTTTAGGTATTTCAATATGGGGTAGATGAGTATAATAGATTTATGGTCCTCAAGAGACTACATTGTATAGTATTTTTTGGTATGGATTGATTTTAATGGTAAGAGGAGGGGTAGACATTGACTATTACATGTGGTTAGAGACAAATTCTTTGACTATGGTACTTATGGTTGTAGTCAGTGTCATTATGCTTCCTGACAAGAGTGGGAAACTACATCCTATTGGTTTGTTAGAGGTCACTAGAAATATGTTGGATATGGGAGAGATATTTACATGGGAACCATACATTATTGTGCATTTATATAGGGATTTTCACCATGTGGTATACATAGATGGGAAGGATATTGGTTTGTCTACACAATTATAGGTTTGGTGATGGGAACACAATACAATGGAGAAGCTAGTTGAACATATGAGCACATGTTTAATTGATGATCCTATAGCCTATAGATGGCATATGATCATAGGTAACCAAAAACCACACTTGGGTGACTTAGAATTTTATAAGAGGGATATAGATGAGATAAGTGATGACTAGATCACTTGGAGACCATATAGAGAGATAGTGTTCTAGTGGTCATAGGGTGACTTATACATGGATTACATGATGAGCCAGTTTTATGTTATGGGTATACATGATTATATTATAGATAGATATCACCCTATTAGGTTAATGAGATAATTTTGTATTAGACAACATATTCATGTAGGTCCTCACATATTTACACAAGTGGTTAGAGAGAGAGCTCAGTTGGGGTGATTATTGATCTTATAATAGCAAACCATATATGGTCATAGTTGTAGACAGTTACATGGATGTACATGAGGGATGTCATTGATGTAGGACTAGTATATGTATATGTAGATTGGTGGGCCAAATAGTGGTTAATGAGATTAAAATTTCCATATGTACCACCACACACTTGGGGGTAGAGATTGGTTTCTAGTTTGAGCAGGCATCCACAAGGCATAAGTTTAGGAGCCCATATTATGAGTGTAGTGATAGGAGATAGAGGATGAATATGAGGATGGGGTAGAGGACATGATTTAGAGGAGCTACATGATGTAGATATTAGAGAGGTGGAGTATGTTGAGATTTTGTGATAGGTTGGTATTGATATGGGAGTAGATACAAATACGAGGGTGGAAACAAATCAGGTAGGTGGAGAGGAGACTCCATTAGTATTTATTGATAGTCAGGGAGATAAATATGAAAAATATACAATAATGAGATTAGTACATGAGACACACATTGATAGAGGAGACATGGTTGGTCCTTCACATACAGGTACATCACAAGATGATTAGACCCTAATTGACAAACTTCATGAGGATTTTTGAGTCTAAGATAGTGAGATTGTAGGTTATATAAAGAGGTGTCTCGATTATAGGGAGAGTTTGATAGTAAAGGGGTTAGCTAACACTTCGAGTGGCTAATATTAGATGTATATAGGGTGAAATAGACAAATTATAAGCTAACATTGAGAGATTAGAGAGGGATGGTAATGCCATAACACTTAGAATAGTTACACATGATGTGGAAACATAGGTACCAAAGTATATAGTTTTAATTCAAAGGTACAGACAAGAGAGGGATATCATGAGGAAAGAGCTAGAAGAGGCTATGATTTTACTAGCAAGATAGGGGCAGCTATCCATACTAGGGTGATGAGGGCTATGGAGTAGGTCACATATTATATGAGTTTATATGAGGAGGTCATTCTATGCTCACAATGAGTACCATCTTAGAGAGTAATTAACCAGTTGATCTATGTTAGAGAGATTAGTTCAACTGATAGAGTTGGAGAGATTAGTGGCATAGGTTTCACATCATGTCATAGGTCCTCCATGGGGCACACCATGATGTTATGAGATGAGACCTACATCATATGCTCTATCTAAGGGACAGGGATAGATTTGAAATCATTTTTTAGGATTTATGTATCCATGTGTTACCTTTTAATTCACCCTTATTCATCTTTTTTTTCATGAACCTTCCCTAAGTGAAAGTCAACCCACCATCTTACCTTATTGATCATATGTTTATTTATTAAGTCAACTCTTTTTTTTGAAATTTTATCTACTTGTCTTCTTATGTGCAAAATTAGTGAAGAATTAAACTTTTGAACTTGAACCCTTTTCAAAGTTTAAGAGTTCAATGGTTCCATTATTTTTTTGGAAAGGAGAATTGTTTTGAGTTTTTGATATTATTTAATAAGTTCAAATCATTTTTCATTATATCCTCCAATTTGTAGCCATGAAATCTATTTGTCTTGGTTATGAACATAGTCCTGGTCTTATTTGTTATCTTCCTAAATTTGGGGATACTTCTTTAGTTCAATATGATTTAGAAGATTTTAAGGAGAGGGTTAAAAATCCTATGTCAACCCTTATGATGGAGAAAATAGTGGAAAGTGGTTTAGTCAAAACTGTGACTTTTCCCATGGTAGTACAATGTCCTAAATTAGTTTTGGAATGCATGAATAGATACGACCCTCAAAATAGGTGTATCAAAACTATGGATGGCAATGTATTACTGCATGTCAATAGACAAACCCTAATGGCTATGATGAAAATTCCACCCAAGGATCCATACTCTGACCTTGATATTACTTCCTCTTATGGTCATTTTTCGTTAAAGAAAACAATCTATAGGAATGTAATTTCCAGAAATTAGTTACTAAAATTTCAAAAAGGAGGTTCAAGACTACCTAGAGCATTAACCAAAGAACAGATGATACCAAAAATTAAAGACATCATGGTATTATTAAACAAGGTGAAAGGTATTTCTTAAGTATTTTATTAGGAGGATTAGATGTACTTATTCATTCAGGTGATCTTCCAAGGAGAATAGTATTTGGAGTGGGTGGAAATCATAGCCAAATGTTTGTATATGGGTCTGAGTAATTATTTTGGGAATAAGGATTTTTATATGTATTCATATCTATTTTACTACTTAGAATCTAACAAGAGAATGGAGAGGGTTGCCTCATGCATCCTTAGTTGAAGACAATAGAATTTATGATTATTATCCACATTTGTAGATACAAAATTGTTATGAAAACTATGGAATGGTTAATGATGTTTTTATTGGTGAGATGATTTATGAATTGGTAGGTAATGTTAATAAGAGAGTGTATTATGAAGCCATGTAGATTATTAGTATTTATGGTAGTTTCTTCATTCAATTTTACAAATTTACTTATATTAGAGTTGGTGGTTTTGGCAGTGAACTCGTGAAGCTGCCCATATATGTTTTTGACCACTTTGTATAGATAGAAGTTTACAGGTAGCTAGCCCATGTAGATAATAAATTTCTAATGAAGAAAGAATCTGGTATATCTTTTCCCATTGAACTAGGATAATATTCATGCCAATAAATTTTTTATGCCTTAAATTTAGAGGTGGACCTGAAAAAGTTCAATTTTTAGTACTATAATGTAAGACCCCAGTTTGATAGCAAAGGTTTTGCTAGGGACAATCTAGATTTTGGAATGGGATTTTCACACATTCCTTAGATTAAAGACTATTGGGAGGATTGTCCAGATGAATTTGAATTTAGAAGAAAGATTTGGTATAGGTTCTCCTTAGGGAAAATAGTTACACTCAATCTGAATATGAATATCTCTAGAATAATTGATGATGAAGAATAGGTGATTGATCCTCATTTTAAACAAGTAAAATAGCTACCTATTCTAGAATCTGATTGGAATAAAGATGAAGAAGATTGGATTAAAGTCAAAACTCTCCCAGTGATAAGGAGAACTGAGAAATGGTTAAAGGGTTGTAGACTGAAATAGGTTCAAAATTAAGATTCCTAGTGATGTACACCAATTGATGAATCACCATCTTTAATAAGGTTTTCTAATTAGTGTATTACTATTTGTGATGCAGGTACTCTCAAGCCAAAATTTGGAAAGGGTTATATTATCAAAAAGTCCAAGAAAACCCTTACAACTATTCTACCTTCTCATAATATCAGACTAAGGACTAAAAGTAAGAAGAAGAAGGAGATTTTTGAAAGAATAATTATGGACTTTAACTTTGAAGAATATTCAAGAGAGGCAACAAGTGATAAAGGGTTTGATCCATCAATGGTAGAGGAGATTAGTAAAAATAAACAAACAAAATTTGCTTCAAATTTTATGGATCTGATGGTGATATCAAATGTGCCTTCTGAATAATTGAATCCCAATAAGGAAGTTCTAGTCCTTACACCCAAATGGTTGGAAAGTTTGATCAGTGATAAAATAAAAATAGTTCCATTTTCATTGCAATTGGAGGACATGGTTAGCAAGTGTCTAGGAAAGAATCCTAAATCTAAGAAGTTGAAAACAACATATAGAGTGGAAATTGACCCTAATACAAAGAACTAGAGTGCATAAATAGCCTGGTTGACAACTGATAAGGAAGTTCAAGATCCCATAATTTAAGATTTCATAATAAAAAAATAGATTTTGGGACTGTATCACACGTTGTGGATGTACACCATCTTGAAGCATCTACAAAAAGGATAGTCAGTCATACCTAAAAGGATGAAAAAGATAAGATGGATTTGAAATAGACATTATAATCAATGGTAGAGTATATCGATGTCATTCATAATCCAAATCCATAACCTATTTCCCAACTACCTCTATCTTTTGACCCAAAATCTTAGGTCAACTAGAAAATGCTAGATCAAATACATAGAAATAAAATGGTGACTAAGGTGTTTGATGATTGGTTAGATGGCATTATCCAGAAGGCTACAAAATATATTAAGCAATTAAAGAATATATATGATAGGACTATGGCTACCATCAAATATTTGAAAACATAGAATGCTTCATGGGAAAAAGAGGAAGGAAAATGGATGAATGTGATAAATCAAATGGTGATGTTCAAAAGTATGGGGTAATGAAGTTTTTATCAGAGAAAATTTTGACAAGTCTGAATGATAATATATTATATGTAATAAAGAGAAATATCGAATGGAGAAACTCAGTATCTAGAAAAGGATGAATTGAATTTACAAAAATGATCAAATAAATAATTGAGTTCACTCAATCCTTACAGCATGACTTACAATGTATTGATTTGAAATATATAAAAGATGATGAGGATCTAGGTAAGCATATCAATACTGTGGTTCAATCCTTTAGAGAGAAGATCAATTTCATTAAAGAAAACAAAAACCTATTAATTGAGAATTTCTCTCAGATTTCAAAAGTAGAATCACTTCTTCACCTCTATATTGTTTCACTCCTAGAACACACAAAAAAAGTGGAAAATTTTTGAAGAGAGAAAGATGTTTGGAAAGCATGGGTTAAACACATTGGCATTCCCAAATTCTAAAAAACCTAGGAATTTGTTACTGCACATCAAGAATGGAAAGCACAACATGTGTCCTAAGTAGAACAAAGCAAATCCAAAGATTCCAATCCACTACCCCAGTCTTGATCTTGCTTACACAATCTCTTTATTTAGTTATTCAGTTGAAATTATGTTTTTTTTTTAAAATTGTCTTTTAATGAGCTTTTGTGAAGCTAAATCCCATATGGGTCAGAGTTTGTTTTAACTCTAGGTTTAAAAGAATAGTTAATTAGGGTAAGTGTGTGTGTGTGTGTGTGTGTGTGTGTGTGTGTGTGTGTGTGTGTGTGTGTGTGTGTGTGTGTGTGTGTGTGTATTTTTAGTTGTTAAAAACTAAGACATAGGATAGAAAAAGAAGAAGACAAGAGAATTTTAAAGTTGAACTTCTTTATTTTATAATATATGTGATGATTGTTTGAAGAATTTTCATCTCTGAGTGAAAAGAATAAATAATTGTTGCATAGTTAAATATGTGTGTTTAAGTATTTGAAATCAGGTTTCTGTGTGAACTCTCCTTTCAAGTGGTAATTATTATTTCACTAGATAGCTCATCATATGTGTTTTATCTTTTGTTAGTTTAGTAATATACATATTTATATGTCTGATTATTGTTGAGGATAGAATCTGTGTGTTCTATCACTAAATAATGTTATATGGAGAAAAAATACCACATTCATAACATGGTGATGTATGATTGTTAGTTTGCCTTAAACACTTTTTGGTTAAAAGTGTGTTCAAATGATTAAAATAGTTTAAATTCATTGAAAATTTTAAAGGGAGTTGTACCTTAATTCAGAGAGGAATTATCCCTGATAGTTCACTCGTTTGTTGTTTAACTCATTTGTTCTCAAAGAAAGGGTTATAGAGTCAAAGCAAAATATTTTTTTAAGAATAGGACAAATCTGTTAAACAACAATTTTTGGCGATGCCACTATGGATTCAAAGTCATTTGTTAAAAGATTAGTTGCCTTAATATGAAGCAACAATGGTGCTTCCCCATGAAAATATAATTTATGTTTTATAGCCTAATCTTGGTTTTCAAGATGAGAAAGAAGATATAATTGGTTAATTAAACACTCTTGCATGACACACTCACTGAATCATTGAGTATCATAGAAGGGCCAGCCAAGTATTAGAAAAATAAGAAGAATTTGTTGATAATTTGAGATTGTTATTACTCATACAAAGAAGGAGGCAAACAAAAAATGTAGTAATAAATCAAGCCCCTGAAGTCCAAAGAGGTCAAGATTCACTTAGAAACTAATATCATAAACTAGAGTCCAAAATATATACAAGGTCTTTGAGGAGAGAAGGAGTTGAAGATCCTACCTTTCAAACACTACAAAGACTTAATTTTCTTTATATCCCTAATCCTATTAGAATATCTAGAATTCAACCTCCTAGCCCTCCTAATCCTTCTACATCCTCTATATGTCAAGCATCAACCCTTTTTGGTACTATCATTCCCTCTACCATCATTTTTCTTCCAATGGCTCAACCTTGGGGAGCAGATATAGGGCCTCTGAATTTAGGGGCTAACCTGAATCCTCTACCTAAAAATACAAGGGAAAACTTACCCAATTTTAATGGAGATAGAAGACAATCACTAGATGAACATTTGAATATTTTTGCCATAGCATGTGGTGTGTTAGGTGTGAAATATCAAGATGTAACCATAAGGATTTTTGTGCAAACTCTAACTAAAATTGTAGTAGAATGGTTTTATCATCTAACTGACTCTTTAATTACAAAATTGAATGATATGAAAACTAGATTTGAAAATAGGTTCAAAAGCATGGAAGATAAACATTCCCTTCTTTCTCAATTGACTCAGCTTAAGAAAAAAATACATGAGCCTATGAGGGAATTTATAGCCAAATTCAATAAAATTATACACAAAATCCCAAATGCTAAAAGGCCAAATCCTAAGAATTAGAAATGTTTCTTTATTAATTATATGCCTCCTGATATTAGTTTTCATCTTAGAAGAGTTACAGTTATTGACTTAGCAATCATACAAACCTTGGTAGTTGATTTAGAAGATGATCTCATTATGATTGGAAAATGGAAGAAAGAAGTCCAATTACCTAACGCTCATCCCTCATCTTCTACAAATCCTATGGTTCAAAAATTAGTTAATGATATGATTGCCTTAAAAAGACAATTGCCTAAGGTTGGTACTTTATTTCAACAACCATATCAATATATTGGCAAAAGAAATTTTAACCAATAGACAAATACTGGTAGGACATTACCACTTACATCAGCATAACCCAAGCTAGCTATTGAAGATTCCCCTAAAAGAGGAAATATGTGTGCCTTTCATTTGACTACTGATCATGATGGAAACTCTTGTCTGGAGATGTTTAGATATGCTCAAATGGCCACTACTCAAGATGTATTGGGAGATATTACCAAAGAAGAAAGGAACTCTGAGCAACTTGGTGACTCTGAAATACACTTCTTAGAATATGAATCAGATTTAGAAAGAGGAGGTGAAATATTGGCTACTCTTAAAGATCCTTCATATGCTATACTTACTAGAAGTCAAAAGAATTTGAGATTTTCTAATACTCAAGAAATACCTGTTGAAGTTAAGGAGCCTCTTACTAGAACCCCAAACATTAATTTGAAGGCCCAAGAAGTTAAAGTGTTACATAGGAATGATCATGAAACTTCTTTTGATATTATATAATTTTGCAAGTCTACAAAGATTCAAATATCCCCTGCTAAGTATCTTAAGTTGAATCCCAAAGAACTTGATAAATTGGTTAAATATGTCAAAGGTGATCCTTCACAAATTGAGCCCAAAAGTCAACTAAATGCTAGTGTTGAGTCTCTAATTGCCTAATTATTTGCTTCCCCACCAGAATCACCTAGGCATACTCCTAAAATGACCGTTGACACAGCTAATGATACTTCTTATGTGGTTGATATGAAACCCAACCTATTTTATATTTCTTTATTTATAAATGTCCATAAACTTAGTAATTATATTATAGGCTCAGGTGCCTCTGATAATATCATGCCTTTTTCTATAGCTAAATCCATCGGCCTATCCCTTACAAAAACATTTGGTAGGTGTTACTCCATGGATGGAAAATATATTTCTTTGCTTGGGCAAATCAAAGATGCAAAATTAACCCTTGTAGATTATCCTGATAAAAAAGTGAAATTGACTATCTTGGTAGTAGATATTCTTGATAGTTATGGGATGCTATTGAGCAAGACCTTTTGCAAAGACTTAGGTGTGGAGATTAAATTGGATTGGTCAGAAGCTACAATTCTAGTGGGAAATAAAAAATTTAAACTAAAACCTAAACCTAAAATCAAGTTTACTATGTATCCTTCTGATGATCCTAAATCTCAAATCTTATTTGAAGAATGTGAATTTGGAAATTACTTTCTCTCTTTTAAAGACATGAAGGAAGAGTCCACCCCAAAATATACTCATTCAGATGATCTATGGACCATGGAATTTGATGGTAGTTATGCCACCATTGGTTTAGGAGCAGGGTTTATTTTTCTCACTTGAAGGTAAACATTTTCCTTACTCTTTCAAGTTAGAATTGAAAAATACAAATACCACTACGGAGTATGAGGCCCTATTGCTTGAGTTAAATGAAGCTAAAAAAAGAGGATAAAGATGCTCAGAGTAAAAGGAGATTTTGAATTAATTGTTAAATAGGTGAGAGGCATTTTCTCAGTTAAAAATAAAAGATCAAGACATTATAGGAATAGGGTTTGGGATGAGATAGAATATTTTGATGCCTTTTCTATTGAGGCAATTCCCAAAGATCAGAATACATCGGTAGATTCTTTGGTAGTTTTAGCTTCCCTTCTTCTCCCACACCCTAATTTCAAAAAGGATTCATATATAATATAATTGAGATATCATCATAATGTCCCAAATAATGCTGAGAATTGGCAAGTTTTTGAGAATGATAGGCAGATCAGAAACTTCTTAGAGAATGCTAAAATGTTCTTAGAGACTTATTTTGAAGGTTTTGATTCAAAATGTATAGAATTTAGTCCTGATCTAAGGATCAATTCAAAGGATGATGTAATTCAGTTAAAAGGAAACAAAATACCCAAAAGACTAGTCTCTCTAGAAAATTTGTTCACTTGACAAGATGAATATACCAAAGACAAATTTGCTCAGAACCTTGACAAAATGGGAGATTATGAAAAGATAAACATTAGGAGTAAAATTGATCCTAAATGGATTTACCTTGGTAGTTTATTGATTAGGTATAAGGATGTCTTTGATTGGTGCTATGATGACCTAAAATATTTTAGGGGTGGGCAATTTTAAAATCATATTCCTTTAAAAACAAATGCAATTCCATTCAGGCAAAAGTTGAGAAACTATAACCCAAAATTTGTTGAAGCTATATTTAAAGAGATTGAAAAAATGTTGAAAGCCAAGATTATTTATCCAATTCATTACTCCACCTGGGTGGTAAATATTGTCCCAATATGCAAAAAAAATAGAGAAATAAGAATTTGTGTTGATTTTAGGAATCTGAACCAAGCCAATTTGAAAGATAATTATCCTTTACCTGTGATGGATCACATTTTGTAGATAGTTTCTAGATTAAAGATGATGTCCATGTTAAATGGATTCTCAGGTTATAATCAAATAAGTGTAGCTATAATAAATTAACATAAAACTACTTTTACTACACCTTAGGGAACTTTTGCTTATATTCATATGCCCTTTGGTTTGATTAATGCTGGTGAAACTTTCCCACAGGTGATGAATTCATATTTTAGAGAACTTAAAGATAAAATTATTGTCATTTATCTTGATGATTTGAATATTTTCTAAATAAAAAGAGAGGATCATCTAAAAGATCTAAAGATCATTTTGCAAAGGTGTCAGAGTCATGGGATATCTCTTAATCCTAAGAAGTTAGTTTTCTATGTAACAAAAGGTAATTTGTCGGAAATCTCATTTCAAAGGATGGGATCAAGATTGATCCAAAAATGGTTAGAGCAATACAATATCTAAGTCTTATTTTTAATAGGACTAGAGTTAAGTCTTTCTTTGGCCAAATTAACTTCCTCAGAAGGTTTATTCCTAAATTTGTTGAGATTATGAAGCATATTGTGGGAATGATGAGAAAAAACAATAATTAAAATGGAATAAGGCTAATAATAAATCATTTAAAGATATTAAAGAAGTGATTACACAAACACCTACTTTGGTAAACCCTGATTTCCAAAAAGATTTTATTATTATTGTTATGCTTTAGAACATACCCTGTGTAGTATCTTGCTACAAAAAAATGAATTGAATGAAGAACTCCCAATAGAATTTATGAGTGTTCTTCTTAAGAAACATTAAATTAAATATTCTTTAACTAATAAGTAAGATTTCATTATGATAAAGGTTGTTAAACAGTTTAGATATTACATACTACACTCTCATTCAATTTGTATTTGTCCTTAGTTTAGCTATAAAAAGCATTCTGACTCAACAAGATGTTGGGATGAATAAAAGAGCAACATGAGTCACTAAGATTAAATAATATGACTTGGAGATTAGGCCAACTAAATTAGTTAGAGGTCAAGGCCTATGCAAATTGATTACTAAAAATAAAGAAGAAGAAGAAGAGGAAGAACTTCCCGCTATCTTATTGGTGAGTTTACAAGATCCATGGTTCCTGAATGTGGTACATTATCTTACTTATAGAGACTACCTAGTCACTTATCCCAAAAGGAGAAAAGGAATCTAAAGTTAAAAGTAGAAAAATATGTCATTTGAGGTGATGTCTTATACAAAAAGGGACTAGATGGAACTTTTTTGAGATGTCTAGATAAAGAACAACAACACAAGATTTTGGAAGTTTTTCATAATGAAGCCTATGGTGGACACTTCTCTTCTTTGGTCATAGCTTTCAAAATCCTTAGAAATTGTTATTAGTGGCTGGGTATGTTTAAAGATGCATACAAATGGGTAGCTAACTATGACAAATGCAAAATATTTTTAAGAAAACCACAACTTGTTGCATTGCCTCTAAGGCATGTCATTATAGAAGAACCTTTCAAACAATGGTGATTACTCTTTATTGGGCCTCTCTCACCTTATTAAAGTGCTATACACACACACACTCTTACTACAATTGACTATTTTACAAAATGGTTTGAATCAGTCCCTATGAAGAGAACCACTTCAGAAGTAGTATGTAATTTTCTCAAAGAAAATATACTGGTACATTTTGGTGTTCCTAAGAAGCTTGTGGTAGATAACACTACCAATTTTTCTTCAATTAAACTTACTTATTTTTGTTAAAAGCATAGTATCTATCTTTCTCACTAATCAGATTATTACCCTCAAGGGAATGGACAAACTAAGTCCAATAACAAAAATATGATAGCCATCATGAGGAAATTGGTGAATGATAATCCTAAAGATTGGCATATGAGATTATATGAATCATTCTAGGCTGACAGGGTAACCCTAAAAAGGGTAATAGGAATGGCACCTTTTGAGCTGGTTTATGGAATAGGAGCTCATTTATCATTACCCTTGGAATTATCTGTAACCAACTTACAAAATGTCATTGAAGATCAATACTTTTAAGATTCCCTAGAAAAGAGAGTTATGTACTTAACCAAGATTGAGGAGGAAAGGAATGAACTTGTTGATCAAATTACTACTCATCAAGCTAGGGTTAAAAATATTTTTGATCAAAAATCAAGGCCCAAAAAATTCATGGAAGGAGATGAAGTGTTGTTATAGGATAAAAGGAGAGAACCTAATGGATCACATGGCAAGTTTGATTCACTTTGGAAAGGCCCCTTTAAAATCCATCAAGATTTGGCCCTAATTCTTTCAAATTGGAATATCTAGATGGAATTGTTATACCCCTGTCCTATAATGGATAAGAACTTAAATTATATCAACTATAAAATAGGTGTCCCCTATTTTGTACATAGTCTTTCCTTTGTTGTCATGTGCTATTGTTTTCATTTTTCAATTTTGGGTTTGCCTTATTTCTTTTTCTTCCATCCCAGTGTTTTAGTTTGTACGTAACCAGAGTTTATGAGCTCTTTACATTTTTCCATAAATTATATTCCCCAATCAGAGCCAATGTTACCTTTTAATTCACCCTTATTCATTTTTTTTGTGAACCTTCCCTAAATAAAAGTTGACCCACCATCTTACCTTATTGATCATATGTTTATTTCTTAAGTTGACTCTTTGTTTTGAAATTTTATCTGCTTGTCTTCATATGTTAAATTACTGAAGAATTGAACCTTCAAACTTGAACCCTTTTCAAAGTTCAAGAGTTAAATGGTTCAATGTTTCTCAAAAGTTGTGAACTATTGGTCCCTTCGTGTAACTCAATTTGTATCTTTGAACCTTTGCATTGATTTTTTTTTCAAGATTTCAAAGGTTCAACAATTCATAGATTCAACATTATGTGACTTTAGTCTCACCTTTCCCAAAGTCTTTTAAGTCAAAATTTGTAGGAGATTTGAAAAGAAGTAGATAACTTAGAGGGAAATATATCTGGAATATTTTATGAAATGGAAAGTTCTAATTTTGAAATGTTATGAGTAATCATTTGACATTAAGGTCGTGTGTGAAAATAACTTAAAATTAATGCACCCATCAAAATTTGCATCCTATCAAGGAAGTTCAGCACAAGTTAATTGATCTAGTAATTATTTGACCTGATTTCATGCCTTTATCAAGAAAGTACAAGCCATTTTTAATAGTAAACACACAGGTTAATGCAAAGGAGAGCAGCACTAGAGGTATAAGATTTTTATTGCATAGTTTCACAGTAATTTTTGATCCATTAAAGGTGAGTTCAACTTTTCCTATAAGATGATTCCATTATTTTGTTGGAAAGGAGAATCATTTTGAGTTTTTGGTATTATTTAAGAAGTTCAAAGCATTTTTTATTATATCCTCCAATATGTAGCCATGAGATATGTTTATCTTGGTTACGAACATGGTCCTAGTCTTGTTTTTTCTCTTCCTAAATTTAGGGATACTTCTTTAGTTCAATATGCTTTAGAATATTTTAATGAGAAGGTTAAAAATCCTATGTCAACCCATATGATGGAAAAAATAGTGAAAATTAGTTTAGTCAAAGCTACAACTTTTTCCATGGTGGTACAATGTTCCAAATTAGTTCTAAAATGCATGAATAGATATGACCTTCAAAATAGGTGTATCAAAACTATGGATGGCAATGTATTACTACATGTCAATAGATAAACCCTAATGGTTGTGATGAAAATTCTACCTAAGGAGACATACTTTGACCTCAATATTACTTCCTCTTATGGTCATTTTTCATTAAAGAAAATAATCTACAGGAGTGTAATTGCCAATAAATTGTTACTAAAATTTCAAAAAGGAGGTTCAAGACTACCCAAAGCATTAACTAGAGAACATATGATACCAGAAATTAAAGACATCATGGTATTATTACATAGGGTGAAAGGCAGTTCTCAAGCATTTGATTAGGAGGATTGGATGTACTTCTTCATTCTGGTGATCCTCTAAGGAGAACAATATTTGGATTGGGAAGAAATCATAGCTGAATGTTTGCATCTAGGTCTGAGTAATTATTTTAGGAATAAGGATTTTTATATGTTTTCATATCTCTTTTACTACTTAACATCTACAAGAAAATGGAGAGGCTTGCCTCATGCATCCTTAGTTGAAGACATTAGAGTTTATGATTATTACCCACATTTGTAGATGTAAAATTGTTATGAAAACTATGGAAGGGTTGATGATGTTTTTATTGGTAAGATGTCTTAGGAATTGGTAGGAAATGTTAATAAGAGAATGTCTGATCAAGCCATGTAGCTTATCAATATTTATGGTAGTTTCTTCATTCAATTTTACAAATTTACTTATATGAAGTTACCTAGATATGTTTTTGACTGCTTTATATTGATAGAAGTTTGCAAGTAGCTAACCCATGTAGATAAGAAATTTCCAATGAAGAAAGAATCTCGTATATCTTTCCTTGTCGAATTGGGACACTATTTGTGCTAGTCAATTTTTGACACCTTAAATTTAGAGGTGGACTTGAAAAAGTTCAATCTTTAGTACTATAATGCTAGACCCTAGTTTGACAGCAAAGGTTTTTCTAGGGATAATCTGGATTTTGGAACAGGATTTTCACACATTCCCCAAATCAAAGACTATTGGGAGGATTGTCTAGACAAATTTTAAGTTTGAAGAAAGATTTGGTATAGTTTCTCCTTAGGGAAAATAGTTACACTCAATATAAGAATGAATATCTCTAGAATAATTGATTATGAAGAACAAGTGGTTGATCCTCATTTTGAACAAGTAAAATAGTTACCTATTCCAAAAGTTAATTGGAATAAAGATGAAGAGGATCAGATTGAAGTCAAAACTCTTCCTGTGATAAGGAGAATTGAGAAATGGTTAAAGATTCCTAGAGATGTACACCAATTGATGAATCACCATCTCTAATAAGGTCTTCTAATCAGTTTATTACTATTTGTGATGTAGGTACTCTCAAGCCAAAATTTGGAAAGGGTTCTATTACCAAAAAGTCCAAGAAAACCCTTGTAACTATTCTACCTTCTCATAATACCAGACTAAGGACTAAAAGTAAGAAGAAGAAGGAGATTTTTGAAAGAATAGTTATGGACTTAAACTTTGAAGAGGATTCAAGAGAGGCAACAAGTGATAAAGGGTTTGATCCTTCAATGGTAGAGGAGATTAGTGAAAATAAACAAACAAAGGTTGCTTCAAATTTTATGGATCTGATGGTGATATCAAATGTGCCTTCTGAAAAATTAAATCCCAATAAGGAAGTTCCAGTCCTTATGCCCAAATGGTTGGAAAGTTTAATTAGTAATAAAATAAAAATAGTTCCATTTTCATTGCCATTAGAGGACATGGTTAGCAAGTGTCTAAGAAAGAATCCTAAATATAGGAAGCTAAAAACAACATCAAGGTGGACATTGACCATAATATAGGGAATTGGAGTGAATAAATAACCTAGTCAACAAATGATAAGGAAGTTCAAGATCCCACAATTTAAGTAATCACAATAAAAAAAATAGATCTTGGGACTGCATCATGTGCCGTGGATGTGCACCATCTTGAAGCATCTACCAAAGTGATAGTCAGTCATACCTAGAAGGATGAAAAAGAAAAGAGGGATTTGAAACAAACATTACAATCAATGGCAGAGTATATCGATGCCATTCATAATCCAAATCCACAACCTATTTCCCAACTACCTCTATCTTTTGACCTGA